>JARHVA010003940.1:170000-450000 GCA_037957365.1 Torreya grandis | reverse complement strand
CGAGTTACCACTGAAGTGTCCACCACAAATCCCGTCATGGACTTGTTTGATGGCATGAGATGTTTCAATAGAGGTTAGACATCAAAGAAGGAGGCCATCGAAACCTCATTTATAGAGAAGACCCCCTAGCATAATATATTGAGCTATGCTTTTGATAAAAGCCCATCGCACATTTCTAGAGAGATCAAGGGGGACAATAGAATAAGTTAAGTAGTCCACAAGTTGTTTATACCAAACATCCTATGGACTAGAGTCAATGGTGCTGATGAGGTTGATATTAGTGGAGATATATGAAGGTAACACCAAATGGTGTACCGTAACATAGATCTCGAGGAGGCGGATGATGATGGGATACGTGAGGTGAGGGAGGCCATAGTATCAGCAAACTTATTCATAGATAGAGGAAAATTTTGCAAGAGGTAATGGTTGAAAGATTCTAGCAAGGTGTCAACATGGTGTTTGTACCTTTGCAAAACTTTGTTTTTACAAAGATATAAACCGTTGATTTGATTGATGACTAGTTGTGAGTCACCAAAGATGTTGATAGTCTTGATGCCTAGGAAAAGGGTGGTTTGAAGTCCAAAAATTAAGGCTTCATATTCAACCATGTTATTGGTACATTCAAAGTAAAGTTTGAAAGATAGGGGCATGGGCTCACCCTCATGTGGGATGAGAATGACCCCCACACCCCCACCGAGTTGACATTTGGATCCATCAAAGAACATTGTCATTTGATAGAATATGTCATTAGTGGAAAGTGTGGTGATAGATTTGTCAGGGAATTCACAGTGAGAGGGTTGGTTGTCAGGTAGAGGGGCATCCGCTAGTTGGTCAGTGATTGTTTGCCCCTTCATAGAATTTTTTTGGATGAATTCCAAGTCAAACTTAGCAAGAAGCATGAGCCAACAAGCCATACGTTGATTTTGATATGGCTTGGAATGCATGTATTTTAGAGGGTCAGTATGGGTGACGATGTAAGTTTTGTGATTGAGAAGATAATGATAGAATTTGGTAGCAACAAAGACTAAAGCCAAGCAGAGTTTTTTGATATGAGTATACCGAGTTTCATAGTCAATGAGTGTTTGGCTTATGTAATAAACCACCTACTCATGATGTTGTTTATCTCGATGTGCGATCATGGCACCTAAAGAATGATTTGTGGCTAAGATGTAGAGGTAGAAGGGTTGGTCATCTTTAGGTGGAATAAGGACTAGTGGAGAGACAAGATAATGCTTAAGAGCCTCAAAAGCCTCTTGGCAGTCCTTATCCCAATTAAAGGAGACGTCCTTCTTGAGGAGGTGATGAAAGGGTTGACATCGGTCAAAAAGTTGCAAGATGAAGTGGCGAATAAATTGAAGCTTCCCTTGCAGGCTATGAAGTTGCCTTAGATTGGTAGGTGGTGGCATCTCGAGTATAGCTTGAATCTTAGAGGGATCAATCTCAATGCCATGAAGAGAAATGATGAACCCCAAAATCTTCCCTGAGAGAATCCCAAAGATGCATTTCTTGGGGTTAAGGAAAACATTGTATTGAAGAAGGCAAGTGAAGATGATTTTAAGGATGGTTAAATCATCACGACAAAGCTTAGATTTGCCTAGCAGGTCATCCACATAGTCCTCCATGATTTTGTGGAGGAGATCATGAAAGATGTAAGTCATGGCACATTGATATGTGGCACCTACATTCTTTAGGCCAGAGGGCATGGCCCTATAGCAAAAAGTCCCCCATGGGGTGATGAAGGTAGTTTTGTGTTGATCTTCTGGCACAATCAAGATTTGGTTATATCCTAAAAACCCATCCATGAGTGATAGAATCTCATGACCGGCCGTAAGATCAACAAGTTGGTCGATGTTGTGTAGAGAAAAATCATCCTTTGGGCAAGCTAGGTTAAGGTCATGATAGTCAGTACAAATTCGGATCCCCCCAGTCACTTTTGTGACAGGGAAAATGTTTGACACCCATTGCAGATAATCAGTGGGTTAGATAAATGAGATGGAGAGAAGACGACGAAGCTCCTCTTTGATAAAGAGTGCGACGTGAGGATGAATTTTGTGAATCTTTTTCTTGATAGGCTTAGTTTAAGAGGGTGAGATCCTAATCTTCCAAGTTGGAGTTTGGAATATCAGAATTAGGGACGGTGATGGAGGCAATGGTTGGTAATGTTTTGATTAAAGAAGCTAGTGGTTGGGGGTCTTTGAGTTAGACCTTCACTATTTGTAAGGCTTTGATCAAGGATTGGTGATGTTGTGGAGAGCTTTGAATGAGGTCATACAAAGATGTCTTCACAGGGGTTTGGTGAATTTGTTTCACCATGGAGTTATGAATCGACTTGGAAGATGTTGATTGGGATGTGCCCAAGATTGAAATCTTGGGTTTTGGTGGTTGAAGAGGCTTGACGAATGGATATGTCCAAGGGATAGAAACCTTCTCTTTCCATTTATCTTTCATGGTTTGTGACCTGTTGGACACATTGATGGTGTTGATTTCAAACAAAGGGGTTGAAGGTGATAGAGGAACCATAGTTTGATGATGGGCTCCCAATTTAAGTGAGGATGTTTGAGAGGTATGGGATGGTGTCGATGGTTTGTTGCAAGGGTGGTCAAGAGGATCCTTAGTGAAAAGGGTGTCCTTTTTGAAGTGTTGACAAATGATATCTTTAAGAGCACAAAAATGCTCAGTATCATGTCCAGGTGTGCGATGATATGCACAAAATTTAGTGTCATCAAACCAAGATGGTTTTGATCTGAGAGTTAATGAGTGTGAAGGTGAGGAGGTTTGGGAGACATGGGATAGTGTTGGATATTTTTTGACAGTATCCTCGACAAGAAGGGTGTCTTTTTCCAAGTAATGGTAAATGGAAACCTTAAGGGCACAATAATTTTCAGTGTCATGTCTAGGTGTGCAATGATATAGGCAAATTTAAGTGTCATCGAACTAAGATGGTTTTGGTTCAAGAGGTTGAAATGGTTTAATAGGTGGAAGAGTGATGTTAGAAGTTTGCAAAAATTGGCGTAGTATCAATGCATATGAACCCGCTAATGGGTCTGTGCTTGTTGATGCACTAGGTGTTGATGACTTTTGTTTTGGAGTTGTTGAGGGAGATTTTCGTACCACCTTTTGAGTTGGTGGTGTGGCCACTCGTGTAAATGACACTTTCTTTGTGAGGGGTGACAAATTTTTTAGAGGAGGTAGGTTTGTGGTGGGTAGAGGGAGTAAGGGAGGAAATTTGTTTTTGATAGGTGTTGGAGTAGGGAGCACTCCTATTAAGGTGGATGGATGTGGGCCCAAAATAGAGGGCAATGATGATGGTAGAGGAGGAGTTCTCTAATGTGGTTTAGTAGCCTTATTTAATATGATGTGAGGACTACTATTGTGCGAGGCAAGATTCAAGTCTACCTTCACTTGTAGGTGAGTGAGGTTAGGTATGGGGCAAACTCTGAGGGATTTAACTAGTGTTGGTATTGTGGATGTTTGTGAGGGTTTAGGTTTAGATGTGGATGGTTAAGCTTCTAAAGATCTGGAAGTAGAATCTTGGTCCTTGTTGGAGACTTTGGGAGATTTTATCAAAGGAGGGTCATCAGTACAAGATGAGATGGGGTGTGTAAGATAAGGATCTTTAAGTCACTCCCACAATGCCTCATGTTCTAGTTCCTCGAATGGAGAAATCCTAAGTTTTCAGCCAGTCGAGAGAATGGTTTGGAAGTTGTTGCGTGAGGCTTTATAATTGGTTTTTTAGAAGATTTGGGTGGTCATGAGAGTGGGAATGTGTTAGATGCAGTAATCTCAGGCTAAAGGTGTGAGAGAGCCATCACTGGATCATCTTCAGTTGAAGTAGGTGAAGAGACAAGTTCTTCTCTTGGTGGAGAAGGAATTGGAGAATGTGACTCCTCAAGAGGATAGAGGGTAGGGATGATTGTACCTTCTACTTGCAGTTGAAGAGCAGGTAAGGTATGGTCCTCCATTGGTAGTAGGAAGGATGAAGGTGGGGCTAGTGGCATTGGTATGGTTAAAGTGTCCTCCAATATAAGAGGGGTAGATGGAGGAATAATAGGAGAAGAAGGTTCTTCCACCTATGGAGGAGGAATAGGAGAAGAAGGCTCTTCTACCTGTGATGGACAAATATGAGAAGAAGGCTCTTCTACTTGTGAAGGACAAATAGGTTAACTAACCTCTTTAGATTGGGGGAGAGGTTGGTTAGGCATACAAGGAGAGACCGCATTGACCGTGCGTATATTATGCTCTTGGGAGTCATCGGCCATGGTTTGTATGTTGTTTTGACTAGGGGGATGGTTAGGAAAAGGTTGTCTAAAGATGTCTATGTTTTGGTTAGGTGGCACATTTGGGCTATCCAAAATAAGATCCCCCTTGTCTATCATGTCTTGGACAATGTTTTTGAAGGTTTTGCAGTTGTTTATGTCATGGCCTTTGACACAATGATAATTATAGAAGTCATTCTCCCTATACCATGCAGGGATGGCTTTTGAGGGATCAAATTAAGGTGCTCGAATTTGAGGGAGATTAAGGACTCCCTATTTGACAAGTTTATCCAACATAGATGCGTATGATTCTCCTATTGGAGTATATTGATGCTGTACATATCGTTGTTGGAGTTGTCATGTGATGTATTCTGATGTTGAAGGTTGAGGTTGGTTGGTTGTTGTTGAAGATGATGGCCTAAGGACCACAACATTTGTTGATCCCTTGGACTTAGAATTAGAAGAAGAATATTTGGATGAAGGGTCATTTGATTTTACGTTATTATTTTTACTACGCAATTTGACTTTATTTTCTTCGACAGCACAGAGTTTGAGCTTCCTGGCCACGGTGAAAGCTTCGTCAAATGTGCAGAATGTTTAGATCCACAAAGTAGATGAAATGTGTTTGGCACACACTTGTGAAAAGAGCTCGATGGGCTCAGGTTAAGGTAAAGAAAAGGAGAGTTGGTTGATTAAACTTCTCCATCGAGCAATGAAATCAGCTATTGATTCATCATTGAATTGTTTGATAGAGTATAGGTCTGTGATGGAAAATTTTTTAGTGATGTTAATTGAAAAGTGGTCAAGGAAAAGTTGGGCTAGATGAGTGAAAGAAAAGATAGAGTGACTGGTAATAGAACTATACCAATCGAGGGTAGCACCAGAAAGCAACATGGGAAATGTGTGTAGTAACAATGCATCATCATGTGCTATAAGGTAACAAGCATGTCTAAATTCTCATAGATCTTGTTGTGGGTCTTCTTTACTTTGAAAGAGAGTAAACTTGGGAAGTTCCCACTGGCTAGGATATGGTCGGATTGGGACTGAAGGATGAATGGGTTCATTACAGATTTGTTCATATGAGAGAACATTTCTTGAACTAGAAATGGATGTCTCAAGATTAGACACCTTATCCATCAACATCTTGATTAGATCGGTTGATGGATTTGTAGGTGGGGCACCCCCTAGGTTGTAAGGCATTTGAAAGGTGTTAGGTGGAGCGTATGACATAGTTGGTTACACTTGTATAGGCACAACATATTGGTAACTAGTCATAGGGACTGATGTTGAAGTCAAAGGTGGTTGTGTCATGAAGCTAGAGAGCACAAATTGACTAGGTGCTGCCAAAGGTGGTTGGATGGTGGTAACACTAGCAAAAGGATGAGTAGCCACCCTTGTGTTGATGGGTGCAAGAGTAGGTGGAATAGAGACAATTAAGTTTTGGAATGGTGTAGAACTTTGTTGAACAGTTTGTGGTTGAGGGGTTCCCGAAACCCCAATGGAGGTAGGTCCAGAAACAGAAGGAGAGGCCACACTTTGAAGATTATTCATGGTCGGGTTGTTAGCTGAGGCAATGGCCTGGGTGTCTATGGGTTGGGTTATAAAGGCTATTGATATGATGACCGTTTCAACTAAGGAAGTTGGCATCCCATAAACTAGGTTGCCTAAAGAGTCTCACATTTGACTTCTCATGAGATAATGCTGAAGAACCTTGACATTGAGGTCAAGGAATATTTCAAAGTCTTGGTCCCCTTCAGGAACAATATGGGGTTGAGTTGGGGTTGGTTGGATAGGAGTACATTCAGTTTCTAAATTATACCCCATTTGGGGACTTGATATAGAAGGTGAAGGTGGGAGTGGTTGTTGCCTTGCATGGTCAACAAGAGTTTTGGTTTGATTACGTGTCAAAACCATTCAAGGCAAAATGGGGGTTTAGGTTCTGAAAACTGTATGTTTCAACCTCAGAAAGCCAAAATTTGTTTTTAACAACAAAAAGGTTAGGTTTTTAGCTTGCTGTTTGAGAAGAATTTTTTTTTGATAGTGACCGACGTCGGTAGAAAAATTGATGTTGGTGAAGTAAGTTGTCGATGTCATTCAAATAACCGATGTTGGTGAAGATAGGTTTCCAATGTCGGTGGAAAATTTGATGTTGGTTACTATGTATTTCTAGAAACTCAAAAAACTAAAAGTTTTTGGAAGAAAGAAGAAAGTTTGAGTTGTTTTTAGATCTCAGAATAATGCATCCTCACCAGCTCAAAAAATTAGATACAGATAGAAAAATAGATGATGAAAAGAAACCACTAAACATTAAATTCCTAAGAATAAATTTTAGAGTCTTGTTGACTTATGCCTTAGAAGAGTGTGTTTAGGAAGTTGGGCTTTTAGAATGGGTCCTAAAAGAGGCAGTCTAAGGTTGGTTTTGGGTTAAATTTTGGTGCTCAAAATCTGTGTTAGGTTCCGTACGTGGCCTGGTGCTAGGAGCTTGCTCCCCTCACTTCATGAGCCTAGAGATAAGCTGGGTCGCTTAGCTAGTATATGCTTCTCCTAGAGTTTATACTCTGCCAGAGAACAGAGTGGGTTCTCACCTTGGTAGTGAAGTCCAAGTGGGATTGCCAGGAAGGGTAAGGTATCCACTAGGTGATGAAATCCTAGTCAGGCCTAGTCTCAGGTATGTTTAGATGTTTATTTTGATGTGATTGTGGTCTGGTAGTGTAACAGATGTGTACTACACTTTATTCATAATGCATTTTTAATTACTAGATGAGAAGGCTAAATATGCATTCAAGAAAGAATGAGATGCAATAGTGTTTTAAACCCAAACCAAAATGTTTTGTTTGGATGGAAACAAGTGAGGAAAAGGTTAAGAGCATGAATTTCACTACTCTAATATGCAAGAGAGAGGGACAAGAAGAAAAAGAATGAAGTTCTTTTTAACTTGTGCTGATGGTGTCTTTTCAAAAGAGAAAGAAAGAAGAAGGATGCAAGAAGAGAAATTTTCCTAATGCACCTATATGAAAGTTTGTTTTAGAAGAAATGAACCCAAGGAAAACTCCAGGGTCACACCGAGCGTGCTAGAATGTTTCTACTCATTTTTCACTTTTCACATTCAGAAGAAATGAGAAAATAAAATAATGGTCAGGGGTTTGTACGTACACAGAGAAAGTTTGCGCACCATATCCAGATGATTGAAGGAGCTCCTCTTTGGCTGTGGAGGATGACACCTGTAGATAAGAAAGACTTAAACAAAGAAAGTGTTAGATAGATATATGGTGGATTGCCAAGCAAAGCTCAGTCCCAGAAGTGCAAAGACTTCCTTGAGGGATGACAATCCACTAGTTGATAAAAATAATGTCGTAATGGAAATAAATGGTGAAAGACTAAACAAAAGAAATAGAGATAATGCGTACCTGAATCCTACTGTCAGTCTATCATAGTCACCGATGTCGGTAGTTCTGCTGGCATCGGTGGGTCAGGGTTTCTTATGTCGATTAGTCTATCGACGTTGGTAGGGGAAATGGTCGATGTCAGTTAGGGCAATGGCCTTGGGCAAGTTTTGGATAGGGATGTGGTTGACAGAGGGGTCTAGAAGGTCTATCTAAGTCTGGAGGTCCATAGGGAAGTCAATAGAGTCTTAAGAGGGACAAGGGGTAGAGGACAAGTTGTTAAAAGGAGTAAGGATATGGGGAAGGCCTCTCAGCCTCTCCAAGAAGAAAGTCAGGTTTGGTTGATGATATTTAGAAATACTAAGTAGAAGCTAACTGCTAATGCTTTCTAAATTAATGAAATGAAATAGAAGAAGAATACTTAGCTTTTAGTTGCTGAAGAATCAAGGGTGTGAATGCTTGTTCCTGATGTGGCTGATGTAGAAGACTTCTTGCAATGTTTTTAACCCAAAGTCTGGAGCTATTTCTATAGATTTCCTATAGCCTGTGATGCTTGGTGTGTGTCTGAGAGAGAGAGAGAGAGAGGTCAAATTCTAGGAGTAAGAGCATTAGCCTTTAGGTCTGTGATCAGTCATTTTGGGGGTTTAAACATGGTTTTAAGCAACTGACATCAGCGATACCACTGGCGTCGGCTGACGGTTGACTGACGTCGGTGGCTAAAGAATGGGAAAAAGGCTATTTTTAGCCTTTTTCCCATTCTTCCATCTGTTGAGTTCAGCTGTCATTGGAAAATGGTCCAAAGGCAGATTAAATAGGCACCAGAGGTTAGTGGGAGGGTTGAAATAGGTCTTAGGTAATTAAGATTTGTCATAGGGTGATAAATGGTCTAGGGGCAAGGAATCCAAGGGCAAGGTGAGGTGTCATGGGTGATGTTAAGGGTGATATTATTAATTCAAAATAAGTAATTATTTTAAATTAATAAGTGTGTGGGTTAGGAATGTTTAGAAGTGGACCAAGGGGACCAAGGGGGAGTCGACTAAGGAGTAGACACAATTTTGGTGTCTACATGGACATGTGCTCTTACTTTAAATTTATCTATCTTATATCATTTGACATTGTGTAAAATTCTTATTTATCTTACATGATGACTTTTTTTTGGACTACATGTTGTCATAGAAAACTAAATCTGGCCACCAATAACCTTCAATCAAGCTTTTGACCAATGTCCACCAAAATGCACAATTTGGCTTAAAAACACTAAAACACATTAAAAGTTATGAAACTAACATATTCAAGTGCCAATTTTGGCCAAATTATCCATAAATGGTGCAATACAAATTATGGGATAGCTAACTTTGATTAAATCATTTTGAGTCAAAATGCCAATTTTACACCTGGGTGCTCTAGATTGCTCTTTTCTATCAAATTCCTTGTACAAGACATGTGTCTTTATTATTTTTAATTGGCAACATCCTAAATGGGATAATGGTACCAATTCATCTAACATTAATTTACAATTCTAATCTAGTTAAATTTTGAGCTAATAATATGAAATTTTGACCAATTTGATTAATTTATGCACAAATTGCCAAGGTTTTGCATCAAAGTTGACTAATCATGTTTAAGGCTAATTAGACCAAATCAAGAGATTAAGTTAATTTTCCATGGAAAATTTTGAATAAATTTAATTTATAAATTAATTTTCATTAACTGCATCATCAAATGAGATCGTCCTATGGGATGGCATCCACAAGCCATAAATGCCACAAATATCTAAATTAATGCCTCCCATGCCTCATTAATACCCTCCATGCTTAGTTAATGCCCCTTTATCCCAAATATTTATGAGCCTATGTATGAATTTTAATTACATAATTAAATTAATCCTTAGCCATACATCTTTATCTTGAGATGGATGGTTTAGGTTGATTCTAAACTATTTCAAAAATCTATAAATAGGAGGTCTTGCCTTTTGAATTTTAAGCTCTTTTATGCCAAACTTATAATGCCCAAATGCATTCAAAAATCCATTGAAAATAGTGTTATAATATCAAATTATTGATCTAATCCAAGCCAATTTAAATCCAAACATGATGCCAAGGAGAGATGGAGGTAGTCATACTTCATTGATGCAGACTTCATGAGTATAAACCAAGTAAGCCACTACAACATGCATTTTGGAGCATCCAAGGATGGTGAAGGAAGGTCTTTCTTTAATTTTTTAGTTGTGTTTTCCATTTTTGTTTTTTTAACTAAGCTCCTCCTTTGATATAGGTTTAGGGTGTTAGTTTAGTGTGTTTTTGATTGATTTGTTTTATTCACTAACACATTACTAATCTCCTCCTATTACAATCTTATGTTCACAAATGGCATTCCTGGTGGGACCCTAGCCTCAAAAATTTGGTCATAAGGCTCCTAGAAGCAAACTACTAACCTTTGTCATGTATAATCTTCTAGTGGGAGGCCCAAAACGTGAAAAAATTGAGTAAAAACATGTTTTTCTAGGAGTCACAAATTTATCTTGACACAAGCATGAGATTGTCATTGTAAGTTATGGTATTGCATTTTAGTTGCATTTTTGTACTAACCTTGATTTTTTCTATAGGTTCTAATAATACTACTACTTGTGAGTAGTGATATTGCAATACTACAACTAGACTGTCATGAGATTATCAACTCAACTCATAGTATTGCCTAACTGAGTCGTGAGATTCTCAAAAAACATTAGCAATTATTGATAATACCACAAATTTTTTAGTGGAGGTATTCAATTTAAAATAGTGGGATTGACTAGCTGAGTCACAGGATTGTCAAAAAACCATTATTAATTTATCAATAATATCATAACTTCCATAGTTACAGTATTGCCTTGTGAGTTATGGGATTGCTCTGTGGAGTAGCGAGATTGCACTGTGTGAACCTGAGAGCTAGTTTTTCATAAGTATTTTCTTCATCCTCAAAAGCGCTTCAAAGATAAATAACTTGCTAACAATTTTCTTGCAGGATCTACTTGGAAAATCATCAAAACAACCTAAATTAGTACTTTTCAAACTTCATTTCGGTGCTTTAAAATGGACTAGGAACCTTGTTTTGGTACTTAATGGAAAATTTAGATTCTTAGGTAAATGATTTGAAAAATTATGATTTTAAAGTTACAACTTAAGACTAAGGGGTCAAAAAAACACCACCTAATCTTTCATTGGGTGTTTAAAATTGAATTCACTTCTAAAAATTTGCCTTCAATAGTTGTTTAAACTTAGAATTTGATTGGAAAAAAGAGAGACATTGAATGTATTCTCTTCCATCCATCCCCTTTAGGAAACTTTTGGAATCAAAAGAATCACCCTTATTTCAAAGAGCCTAGTCCATGGCATATAAATAATGTCATTTAAAGCACTCCCCAAAAACTCACAATAGTTTGGGTGACCTTGAAAATAACCCTAAAGACTTTCTATTAGTCATTTATTTTTATGAGAACTTGGCTTGCAAGGGGATTTCATTACCTCCTACAAGTTCTATAGGGAATCTTTGGCCCAGGTTTTCATCTCTTGGCACTAACTTCAACCACTCCCATTATGATCAAAGGTTTTAGTAGTTAAACCACCTTTAGTGTTAGATTTGTACATGGGTTGTATCTACACTTTGGACATCGTACTACACTAAACAAGTGACATATGTAGTGGTTGAAAAAAGGACAAGACCTTTTTTTAATAATCTAAGAGATGTAGACACCCAATTAATGTTCTATTTCTCTTGTTTTCTAATGTAAAAGTTGGTATACATGGGATCTATCTAAAAACAATCGAAAACCAATTAGTTTTAGTCAACCCCACATTACCATACCCTTGCTAGGATTTGGATGATTATACTCAGTGTATTTTGGTATTTTTTTTGTTTTTTATGTTTTAAGAATAAAACTTGATTATTTGTTTCTAACCATGTCAAAACCAATTTTTTATACATCACTCTTTTATCTAAAGAAGCGTTATGCTAACCATTTTACACCACACTTGTGCCTTAAATTTTTTAATAAAATTGTTTGTGTGTGTGCCACATCCTTATCAAGTTTGAGCCTTTAAGTCTTTTGAAACATAACATTGATCACATCCTTTGAGCACACTTACACTATTAGGCTGCTCACTTTGTTTCAATACTTATTTATCATTGTATCAAAAAATCATTTGTTTCAAACCATGTCATGTATACCATTTGGAATTTTGTCTTGTGCCGTCATGCTATCCAATCTTATCTAGTTTGTTTAGTCATATCTTAATCTTCAACATTGATTTTTTAGTTAACCTTATCTAGTTTGGATTCAAACATTGATTGATTTTTATTTAGGCTTCAATTTATGGGGCTGATACACAAATTTTTCTCTATTGGGTTGTATAGCTTCAGTTAATCAATTAACCAAATTTAAAGACTATTGATTGTTTATTTATTCAGCACCTATCCCCATAATTGTTTGTGTCTTTATTTGGGAGTAAATAGCCTTTCTCTAGGTGCCTTTTACCTCATGACTAATGCCAAATGATCATGTTTATGTTTGATTTCATGTACTGGGTCTGTGTCAAAGTTATTTCCAAACTTGTTAAATTAAATCAAATCACATCATGCCTTTGTTTAAATTCTAGATTTTGACATCATTTGGACAAAAGTCCAGCAAAGTCTATCTGAGCCTAGATTTTGATTTTGAATTTAGACAAAAGACCTAGTGACTCTTTTCTCTTTCCTAGTTTAGACCTTGTTTAGAAAACTTTGACCTAGACTTTTGACATGCTAATTTTTATTCAGACGCTTGACCTTTTATGTGTATGATATTTGACATTAGATATTTTGATGTTAGACTATTTTATTCCAAATATTTAGCCCAAATTATTTTTGAGATATAGCTCCATGATCAAATCATTGTTTAGAGAAATAGCTCCACTTTCAACTAAGTTAGACCTAGTTTGAACCATTTGTCCTTTAGACATAGTTTTTTAGAGTTTGTAGAACTCTACGTCTTTTATTTTAGAGGTTTTTTTATTTATGCAGATATGTCTAGCTACACTTATGGTGGAGTCACGTATAATCCAACTGATGATAGAATGGCCACATAAAATCCCACTATGAACCTCTATAGAGAAATATTTTCTAAAGAGTTTTATTATTCTCCATAAAATATTCCATATGGGGAACATAGTCAAAATCCACAAAATCCAAATAAAATTACCAATTAGGATGATATGGTTTATGAGGAGGACTTTGAATACCCAACTATAAATAATGTTGTTGGGATAAGGATACATACCCTCTTTACAATAATCAGTACACATAACATATTTAAGAACCAACTTATGATCCAACTCAAGATTGGGATGATATGGTTTATGAGGAGGAATTATATGCTTTGTTTTGTGAGAGAACTCAAGCTCCATAATGCCCCTTCATCACTCCAAGACCTCATTCTTTGGCTTATGTGAGCAACCAAGCTTTGCACTACCTTATCGTTACCATTTTAGGACTTCTTCCTTTGACTCATGTGACCAATCATGCTCCCCAATGCCATACTATTATCCAACCATAACCCATTCCTCATTCAGTACCAATCTAATCAAAACCTCAATCCATTCAATCATTTGAAGACCAAACTATGTTCAAAATTGGAATTTTCTAACTCATTGGAAACCAAATCCAAGAAAACTAACCAATCTGAGATGTGTTAACAGACCAATTACTTATGATAATTCAAATTATGATGAATCACCTATTGATATTATACCAGTTGTCGAAGAGTCTCACTCTAATAAGACAGTCTTAGTTGAGTCACTTCTTAATGATTACAACTACCTTTGGGAAAATCATTACCTCAACCATATGCATATATTTCAAGATCCTCCTATTCCCAATATATTATCTAAAGAGTTGTCTCTTAAAAATTTTCCCATTATGGAAGAGTCTCAATTTGACAAACCAGTCTTTGTGGAGCCCATTATGCCATCACAAGCCATCACTTGTCTAAAACCAAACATTCAACAAGACATTATTATAAAAGGGTACCCATCAAATGAAGAATCAGAGTTAGAGTTATATTCTATTTTTGAACTGACATTGGATTTAACATCAAATAAAGAATCAACATCAGTCTTAACATTATATTTAGAGCCCTTTGATTTAGAATCAAATTTAAAAATAGAATACATTCAAGACTATTACATTATTGGTTTTGCATGCCTCACAGATTAGTTTGAATACATTTATGGCCCTTTTATAGTGTTTTAGGATGTTTACTTTAACATCACCATAATTTCTCATAGTATATTCTATGAGGATTGTGTAGTCTCTTCCCATTCCATTACCATTCTACATGCCATTACCATCAACCAACATAGCCATATTATTGACATTCCATCTCCCACAAGTGTCGATTGAGACTGATAGAGTAACAATATGTTGAACTCCATCCATGGTGACATAGTAGTTGAAGAAGAGCCAAAATTCCAAGACCACATTCATATATAAAAACACTTTCTTAGTGAAACCTTTTTAGAGGTGCTAGGGGACATGCGAAGTTCAAACTCAACATATTTTAGTGAAACTTTTTTAGAAGCACTAGGAGAAAATCAAAGTCAAAATCTAGTGTTCATTAGTGACATATTTTCAAAGGAATTATGGGATAATAAAGATAACTTCATTGATGAAAACCTCTTCGAGGAACCAATAGTTGAGCACAAATTTTTTTCACTACTTGATGAAGACAAAATCCAAGATAATATCAAAATAGCTTCCTATCTACCACCTAATCAGATAGTATCTACTCTTAGGCCTAAACAACAAAAATATCTAGTGGTCCTATTGAGAGAAAAAGTCTTCAGTCCCACCACATCCAAATTTATGTTAAATCCAGCATCAATAACATTACGTGTGACTGAATGTCTTGATCTTCATTTCTTTCCCACCATCATTCATACCATTATTATCTACCATTCCATTTCATAATAAAACCTATCATCCAAAATTTATACCTATTTACCATCCATGACCATACTTTCCTTTACATAGGATATAAATATACCTTATCTCAATGCTTGAAGGAATCAAAATATTTAACTAATGAAGATCACAAAAGCATTGTTGACAACCAGATCTGCAGGTAGTTCTTGATAGAACAACTATTCAGATGAGGTATGGGATAGTAATTAACATGATTAATTATTTTTTTTGTGTCATTTTTTAATTAGGATATGCATCTCTACTTCAGCTAGAACAATAGAATCATATGACATTTACCATACCCAGGTCAAACACATCAAAAACTAACAATTACCCAAGCCAAAAACATGTACCATACCATTTCATTTACCATATTCCTTTTTTTGTTGTCACATATCCTTACCAATCACCTAATAACTTGGGGGTAACCCTCTTACCATTTTATCCAATCTATCAAAACCATCATTATCCTAGATCAAGAACATTCCATTACTATCTAGACCAAAGCTTATTTTTAACCATCCTGCCCATTTATGTTTTGATCTTGGTTCCTTTGGTTCTTCCCATAATTTTTGTGAGGGTATTATTATTAGTTTTCAATAATAAATCATGTCCATGTTTAAATTATAGTATATGAAATTATTGTGATAGTTGATCTAGCTAGATATCTTTCATTTTCTATCCTATATCAAGTTTATTTATATGACCCTAATTATAATCACCCATGGACAAATTAGTGTTAATTGGTATTGCTACTAATTATAACTATTAGTAGGAAAATTAGTATCATTGATATATGCCATTGTATTATATTTATAACCACCTATGGGAAAACTAGGGGAAACACTTATTTATCATGCATTTTTACATCACCTTGCCATTATTGTTTTCATTTGACTAGCCATTCACCAAATTTGAGAACTTGTTGGGACCTAGTTAGTTTTTTCCCACCTTTTGTGTGGATAGAATTACTATGACTTGAGGTCATTTTGGAACTAATTAGGTCATTCTTACTTCATGTTGAGGTCACTCCAGTCTCCATTTCTATGCACTCTCATCATTTTATGAGCAACCTAAGCCACGCTCTCACTATTTTGTGAGTAATCTAAGCCAAACACTCTCACTATTTTTCAAGTAGATATCTTGTCATTCTCTAACAAGTTGAGATACCTTAAAATTTAAAAAAAATTCAAATGTTTCAAAATGCCAAAAACATTCAAATATTTTTAAATCTAAAAACATTTGTCTTATCTAAGCCTAGTTAGTTATCCTTGATCCACCTTACTAGGGCATGGTCAATATTAGGATGATTTATTTTGGTTTTGTATTTAGGCTTTATATTTGTTTTTTTATTTCAATTTTCTTTTTCTATTTATGCACTTTCTATTTATTTGTTTGTTTGTTTTCTTGTTTTCTTGTATCACTGTTACCTTGATTTAGTATAGGTGTGTTTGTTGGGTGATTCTTTACATGTAACTATAATTAAATCCTTCCATATTGATACGTTAACATTATCATCATGGTTTTTATAATTGGTGCATTGTTTTTCAATTATTTATTGAATTAGGAGTCAATCTTTATGCATATTTTAGGATAGTCTTCATGATGCATATCATCATGTGCTATATCAAAAAAAAAGATTCAAGAAGGCCTAAAATTAATGGAGCCACATAAGTTTCTCCTTGACACCTTGGCACATCCTTTCATCCACCAATGATCAAATAAACCCAATGACCATTATAATTGTATCATTTCTAATAAAGACAATCATCTCCTCATCAGAAGGTACAATTGAATTATATTTATTGATCAATCTTATTCTTCTATTCATCTTTCATTACTTTGCACCCGGTCATATTTAATCTACAATATAGGTTATATCCTTGATTTATGCTTGATAATCATCCCTAAATAGGACACAATCATCTTTATAAAATAATCTAGGTCCCCTTAATGATTATAACTGCCTATGGGAAAATTATTATTTTGACTGTTATTCCTAATTATAACCACCTTTGGGAAAATTAGTATCCTTTTTAAATTAATACATGCAAGAATTTTCTCATTTGGATTAATCTCAACCATAGGTTAATTCCAAATTTATTCTTGCTTCTCTTTTGAGGGACCATCCATCAACAAATGTAATGACCACTCCCTCAAGGGGACATAATTATAGGCTTCCTAAACACTCTTTAGAGCTTTTTATTCAACCATCATCTTCTTTTTGGCATACAGGCCATCTCTCATTATTTGAGGATACATTTCTTTTCTTATAGTTTGCAACATCTTCCCAAATAGGGGCAAACTATAGACATCTAAATCTGGCCACCAATAACCTTCAATCAACATTTTGACCAATTTCCTCTAAAATGTATAATTTGGATTAAAAACACTAAAACACATTAAAATATTTGAAACTGACATATTCAAGTTTTGATTTTGGCCAAGGTATTCCTAAATGATGTAATACAATTTATGGGCTAACTAATTTTGATCAAATCATTTCTAGTCAAAATACTAATTTTGCACTAGGTGCTCTGGATTGTTCTTTTATATAAAATTTATTATACAAGACATGTGCATTTGTTATTTTATGTTGGAAACATCCTAAATAGGATAATGGTTCCAACGTATCTGGCATTGACTTCCAATTCCAATCTAGTCAAATTTTGAGCCAATAATATGATATTTTGACCAATTTGATTAATTTGTGCACATATTGCCAAGGTTTTGCATCAAAGTTGACTAATCATGTTTAAGTCTAATTAAAAAATAATTAGAAGCTTAAATTAATTTTCCATGGAACTTGTTGAGTAATGTTTTTTAGAAATTTATTATCATTAACTACATCATCCTATGGGGTGGCATCCACAAGCCATAAATGACACAAATATATGAATAAATTCCTTCCATGCCTCATTCAGACCCTCCATGCCTGGTTAGTGCCCCTCTATCCCAAATATTTATGATCCTATTTACTATTTTTAATTACATAATTGAATTAATCTATAGCCACACATCTTCATCTTGAGATGGATGGTTCAGGTAGATTCTAAACCATTACAAAAATATATAAATAGGAGGTATTGCCTATTGAATTTTAAGCTCTTTTATGCCAAACTTATAATGCCAAAATACATTCAAAAATCCATTGAAATTAGTGTTATAATGTCAAATTATTTGTCCAAGCAAATCTAAGCCAAGCCAAAGCCAAAAATGGTGCCAAGGATAGATGGAGATAGTCATACTTCATTGATGTAGACTTCATGAGCACAAATAGACCAAGCCACTACAACATGCATTTTGGATCATTTAAAGAATGTGAAGGAAGGTCTTTCTTTCATGTTTTAGTTATGTTTTCCATTTTTGTTTTGTTAAATACTCTCCTCATTTGAGATAGGCTTAGTGTTTGTTTAGGGTGTTTGTTAACTAAGCTTCTCCTTTGAATTTAGCTCCTCCTCCTCCTCAAATAATGAGAGATGGCATGTATTCCAAAAATAATATTATGGTTGAAGAAAAAGCTCCAAAAAGTGTTTGAGAAGCCTATGATGATTCCCACTCGAGGGAGTGGCCATTACATTTGTTGATTGATGGTCCCTTGAAAAAGAAGCAAGAAAAAAGTGGAATTAACCCATGGTTGAGATTAATATAAATGAGAAAATGATTGATTTGTGAACATAATATTGTAATAAGGGGAGATTAGTATTGTGTTAGTGAATAATACAAATCAATAAAAAACACACTAAACTAACACCCTGAGCCTATCTCAAGGGAGGAACTTAGTTAACAAAAAATGGAAAAGACAACTAAAAAATGAAAGAAAGACCTTCCTTCACCTTCTTTGGATGCTCCAAAATGCATGTTCTAGTGGCTTGATCAGTTTATGCTCATGAAGTCTATATCAATGAAGTATGGCTATCTCCATCTCTCCTTGGCACCATGTTTGGCTTTGGTTTGGCTTAACTTGGCTCAATAATTTGAAATTATAATACTAATTACAATGGATTTTTGAATGCATTTGTGAATTATAAGGTTGGCATAAAATAGCTTAAAATTCAATATGTAATACCTTTTATTTATATATTTTTAGAATGGTTTAGAATCAACTTGAAACATCTATCTCAAGATGAAGATTTGTGGCTAAGGATTAATTCAATTGTGTAATTAAAATTCATAAATAGGCTCATAAATATTTGGGATAGAGGGGCATTGACTAGACATGGAGGGTCTTAATGAGGCATGGAGGCATTAATTCATATATTTGTGGCATTTATGGCTTGTGGATGCCACCCCATAGGATGATATCATTTGATGATATAGTTAATGACAATCGGTTTCTAAAAAAAGATTTATTCAACAAGTTCCATGGAAAATTAACTTAAGATCTTGATTTAGTTTAATTAACCTTTAACATGATTAGTTAAATTTGATGCAAAACCTTGGAAATTTGTGCACAAATTAATTAAATTGGTCAAAATGTCATATTATTGGCTCAAATTTTGACTAAATTAGAATTGTAAGTTGATGTTAGATGCATTGAAATCGTTATCCCATTTAGGATGTTGTCAATGAAAAATAATAAAGGCACATGTTTTGTACATAAATTTGATAAAAAAGAGAAATACAAAACACTTAGGTACAAATTGACATTTTGACTCGAAATTATTTGATCAAATTTAGCTAGCCCATAAATTTCATTGCCCCATTTAGGGATACTTTAGCCAAAATCAGAACTTGAATATGTTAGTTTTAAATATTTTAATGTGTTTTAGTGTTTCTAAGACAAATTGTGCATTTTAATATAAATTGGTCAAAAACTTGATTGAAGGTTATTGGTGGCTAAATTTAGGGGTCTAAATTTACCCTTGTTTGAGAAGATGTTGAAAATTGTAGGCAAAACAATGTCTTCTCAAACAATGAGAGATGGCTTGTATGCCAAAAAGAAGATGATGGTTAAAGAAAAATCTCCAAAGAGTGTTTGGGAATCCTATGATGATTCCCCCTCGAGGGAGTGGTCATTACATTTATTTATGAATGGTCCCTTTAAAAAGAAGCAAGAAGAAAGGTGTAATTAACCCGTGGTTGAGATTAATCTAAATGATAAAATGCTTTCATGCATTGATTTAAAAAGGATACTAATTTGACCAAATTTGGTTATAATCAAGAATAAAATTTAAAATAATGTTTTTCCCATAGGTGGTTATAATCATTGATGGGACCTAGATTATTTTATAAAGATGATTGTGCACTAGTTAGGGCTAATTAACAAGCATAACTCAAGGATATAACTTAGAATATAGATTAAATATGAGAAGGTGCAAAGTGATGAAAGATATGAATATAATAATAAGATTTATTAATAGAAATAATTCAATTGTACTTCCTAATTAGGAGATGTTGATACTTATTAGCAATGATACAACTAGAATGGTCATTGGGTTGATTTTATCAAGGGTGGGTGGAAGGATGTGCCAAGGTGTCAAGGAGAAACTTTTGAGGCTCCATTAATTGTAGATTTTCTTGAAGTTGATTTTTGCTATAGTACATGATGGTATGCATCATGATAGAACATCATGAGGACTATCCCAAAATATGCATAAGGATTGACTCTTAATATAATAAAAAATTGAAAATAATGCACCAATGATAAAAACCATGATGATAATGTTGGCGTATGAATATGGATGAATTCAAGTATATGTGCATGTAAGAAATCACCCAATGAACACATATATATTAAATCAAGGTGACAGTGTTGAAAGCAAACAAACAAGCAAGTGAACAAACAAAAAAACAAAAAGTACATAAATAGAAAAATAAATTGAAACAAAAAAACAAACAAACAAATATAAATCCTAAAGACAAAACCAAAAGAAAGCATCCTAATAATGACCATACCCCAATAAGGTGGATCAAGGATAACTGAATAAGCTTAAATAGGACAAATGTTTTTAGATTTTTAAATATTTGAATGTTTTTAGAATTTTGAAATATTTGAATGTTTTCATTATTTTGAGGTATCTCAACTTGTTCAAGCATTAAAAGATACCTACTTTCAAAATAATGAGAGTGTTTGGCTTAGATTACTCTCAAAATGGTAAGAGTGTGGCTTAGGTTGCTTGCAAAATAGTGAGAGCACATAGAAAGGGAGATTGGGGTGACCTCAACATGAAGTAAGCATGACCTAATTACTCCCAAAATAACCTCAAGTTATATTGATTCTATTCACACAAAATGTGGGGAAAAACCAACTAAGTCCCAATAAGTTCTCAAATCTAGAAAATGACTAGTAAAATGAAAACAATAATGGCAAGGTGATGTATAAATGCATGATAAACAAGTGTTTCCCTTAGTTTTCCCATAGATGGTTATAACTAGGATATAACAACATAGATAAATGATATTAATTTGCCCATAGGTAGTTATAATTAGTAGCAAGACTAGTGAACACTAATTTGCCCATAGGCGATTATAATTAGCGTCACATAGAGAAACTTGATATAGGATGTAAAATGAAAGATATCTTACCATATAAATTGTCATATTACTTTAATAGACTATCATTTAAACATGGACTTGATTTATTATTTAAAATTGATTGGAATCCCCTCACAACAAGTATGGGAAGAACCAAAGGAACCAAGATCAAAATAGGATTAGGTAGGATGGCCAAAATAGGCTTTGATCTAGATAAGAATGGAATGGTCTTGCTCTAAGATAATGATGGTTTTAATAGATTAGATAAAATGGTAAGAGGGTTTCCCTCAAGTGATGGGGTGATTAGAAATGATATACGATAATGACAAAAGGAATATGGAAAATAAAACGGTATGGTACATGTTTCTAGCTTGTGTGATTTTTGGTTTTTGATGTGTTTGGCCTAGGTATGGGAAATGGCATATGATTATATTATTCCAACTAAAGTGGAGATGCACATCCTAATTATAAAATGACACAAATAGAATAATCAATCATGTTAATTACTATCCCATACCTTATTTTAATAGTTGTTCTATCAAGAACTACCTACAGATCTGGTTGTCAAGAATGATTTTATGATCTTCATTGGTCATTGATTTTGATTCCTTTAAACATCAATACAAGGTATATTTTTAGCCTTTACAAAGGAAAGTGTGGTCATGGATGGTAAATAAGGTTAAATGTTGGATGATAGGTTTGATTATGAAATGGAATGGTAGATGATAATAGAATGAATGATGGTAGGGAAACAAATGAAGGTCAAGATGTTTAGTCACATGTAATGTTGTTGATGTTAGATTCAACATAACTTTGGATGTGGTGGGGATGAAGTCTTGTTCTCTTGATAAGACCACCATATTTTTATGTTATTTAGGCTTGATAATAGCTACTATCTGATTAAGTGGTAGATAAGAAGCTATTTTGATATTATCTTTGATTTTGTCTTTATCAAGAAGTAAATAACTTTTGTCCTCAGCTATTGGTGCCTTGAAGAGGTTTTCACCAATGAATTTATCTTGATTGTCCCATAGTGCCTTTTAAAAGGTGTCATTAATGAACATTGGCTTTTGAATTTTATTGTCTTCTAGTTTTTCCAAAAAAGTTTCACTAAAAGATGTTGAGTTTGAACTTTGTGTGTCCCCTAGCACCTCCAAAAAGGTTTCACTAGGAGAGTGTTCTTATACTATATGAATGTGGTCTTGGCCTTCTTGATCTTCTTCAATTTCTATGTCACCATGGATGTAGTTCAATAAAGTGTGCGAGATGGAATGTTAATAATATGGCTATGTTGGTTAATGGTAATGGCATGTGGAATGGTAATTGAATGGGAAAAGGCTACACAATCCTTGTAGAAGATACTAGGAAAACTTGTGGTGATGCTAAAGTAATCATCCTCAAAAACTATATAATGGTCACAAATGTATTAAAATATATCTATGAGGCATGCATAACCAATATTATAATAGTATCAAATGTATTCTATTTTTGAATCTGATTTTGACTCAAAGGATTCTAAATTTGATGTCAAGACTAATGTTGATTATTTTGTTGATGCTAAATTCAATGTCGGTTCAAGAATAGAACCTAACTCTAACTCTAATTCTTCATCTAATGGGTACCCTATTACAATAATATCTTGTTGAATGTTTGGTTTTAGACAAGTGATGGCCTGTGATGGCATAATGGGCTCCACAAAGACTATTCTATCAAAGTGAGACTCTTCCATAATGGGAAAAAGGTCAAGAGAACTCCTCAGAGACTAGCTTGGCAATAGGAGGCTCTTGAAAAATAGGCATATGGTCAAGGTAATGATTTGCCCAAAGGTCGTGATAATCATTAAGAAGTGACTCAATGAATATTGGCTTGTCAAAGTGAGACTCCTTGACAATTGGTGTAGGATCAATAGGTGATTCATCACAAATTGACTTATCACAAGTGATTGGTTTTACAAAAACATTTTGGATTAGTTGGTTTTCTTGGCCTTAGTTTTCAATGAGTTATAAAATACTAGTTTTGAACATAGCTTAGTCTTCAAATGATTGGATGGGTTGAGGTTTTGATTGGATTGGTATCAGATGAGGAATGGCCTATGATTAGATAATGGTATGGAATTGGGGAGCATGATTGCTCACAGGATCCAAAGGATGAAGTCCTAAAATGGTAATGATAGGTTAGTGTAGATCTTGGTAGCTCACATAATCTAAAGGATGAGGTCCTACAATAATTAAGTAACATTGTAGATCTTGATTACTCATACAAGCCAAAGCATCTAAGTCTACCTCATTAACCATATCATCACAAACTTGAGTTAGATCATAAGCTAGTTCTTGAATATTTTCTATGTACTAATTATTGTATAAAGGGTATGGATCCATATCCCAAATAATATTATCTATAGTTTTGTCTTCAAAGTCCTTATAAACCATATCATCCCAATTGGTTATTTGATTTGGATTTTTTGGATTTTGACTATATTCGCCATATGGAGTATTGTAGGAAGAATAATAAAAATCATTAGAAAATATTTCTCCATAGGGGTTCTTAGTAGGATTTTATGCAGTCATTATATCATAAGTTGTATTGTGCATGACTCTACCATAAGTGTAGCTAGACATCTATGCATAATGATGAAAGATCCAAAATAAAAAAGGCTTATAGTTCTACAAACTCTAAAAAATTATGGCCAAAGGATAAATGTTTTAAACTTTGTCTAACTTGGTCAAAGGTGGAACTATATCTCCAACGTGGCTTGAAAATGGAGTTGTATCTCCAAAATGGTTTGAAAGTGGAGCTATATCTCCAAAATGGTATTAAGGTGGAGCTGTATGTCCAAAATGGTTTTTGATAAAACTTGGCATAAATAGTCTAACATATAATATCTAATGTCAAATGTCATACACATAAAAGGTCAAGTGTTTGAATAAAACTTGACATGCCAAAAGTCTAATTCAAAGTGTTACAAACAAGGTCTAACCTAGGAAAAGGAAAAGAGTCACTAGGTCTTTTATCCAAACACAAAGTCAAAATCTAGGTTCAAACATGCTATGTTAGGACTTTTGGCCAAACGATGTCAAAAGCTAGACTTGAAATAAAGGCATGATGTGATTTGATTTAATCTAAAAAGTTTGGAAAAAACTTTGGCATAGAACTAACACATGGAATCAAACATAAACATGATCAGTTGGTATAAGGGATGAAGTAAAATGGTCTTGGAGAAAGGTTGTGTTCTCCTAAATAAAGGCAAAAACAATGATGTGGATAGGTTTTGTGAATAAACAAATGATCAATAGTCTTCAAATTTGGGTAATCAATTAACTGAAGTTATGCAATCCAAAAGAGAAATATGTATGCATAAATCCAATGAATTAAAGCCTAAATATAAATCAATCAATGTTTGAATCCAAAATTTGACAAGGTTAATTTAAAACTCAATGTTAAAAACTAGGTTTTGACGAAACAAGCTAGATAAGATTAGATAGCATGATGGTGCATAAACAAGGTCCAAATGGTATATATGACATGGTTTGAAACAAATAGTTTTTTATATAATGCTAAAAAACTTTTGAAACAAATTGAGAAACGTAATGGCATAAGTGTTCTCAAATTATGTGATCAATGCTATGTTTCAAAAGAATTAAAGGCTCAAACTTGATAAGGATGTGTGTAGCATAACAATACCCACCTTAACTCAAGTAACACACACACCCCATTTTAGCAAAAATTTCAAGGCATAAGTGTGGTGTAAAATGACCAACATAACACCTCTTTAAATAAAAGAGTGACGTATAAAAAATTTGGTTTTAACATGGTTATAAACAAAGAATTAAGTTTTAGTCTCAAAACATACCAAGCTAAAAAATGACCAAAATACACTAAGTATAATCTCCCAAATCCTAAAAAGGGAATGACAATGTGGGATTGACTAAAAATAATTGGTTTTCAATCATTTATATATGGATCTCATGTCTACCAACTTTCACATTAGCAAAAAAGAGAAATAACACTTTAATTGGGTGTCCATAGCACCTGGCTTGTTGCAAAAAGGTCTTGTCATTTTTTCAACCACTATATTTGTCACTTGCTTAGTGTAGTGTGATTTACAAAGTGTAGATATGTCCTATGTGTAACTCTAATACTAGAAGGTGGTTTAACCACTCAAACCTCTAATCCTAATGGGAGTGGTTAAATTCAGTACTCAGAGATGAAACCCTGGGTCAAAGCTTCCCTATAGAACTTATGGGAGGTAATGAAATCCCCCTCACAAGCCAATTTTACATAAAAATAAATGACTAATAGAAAGACTTTAGGGTCATTTTCAAGTTCACCAAAACTATTATGAGTTTTTAGACAGTGCTTTGAGTGACATTTTTTCTATGCCTTAGACTAGGCCCTTTACAATAAGGATGGTGCCTTTGATTCCAAAAATTCTTTAAAGGGGATGGATGGAAGAGTATACATGCAACACCCCTCTTTTTTCTAATAAAATTATAAGTTTAAACAACTATTGAAGACAAAATTTGACAAGTGAATTCAATTTTAAACACTGAATGAAAGACTAGGTGGTGTTCTTTTGACCCCTTGGTCTTAAGTTGTAACTTTGAAAGCACAATTTTTCAAATCATTTACCTAAGAATCTAAATTTTTAATTAAGCACCAAAATAAGGTTCCTAATCCATTTTAAATCACTCAAATGAAGTGTGAAAATTACTAATCTAGGTTATTTTGATGATTTTTCCAACTAGATCCTACAAGAAAATTATTAGCAAGTTATTTAGCTTTGAAACAATTTTGAGGATGAAACAAGGAATTTTGAAAAACTATCTCTCAAGTTAACACAATGAAATATTGCTACTCCACAAAGTAATCCTAGGACTCATAGGGTAATACCTTGACTATGGAAGTTATGATATTGTAGATAAACCACTAACGATTTATCAACAATCTCACAACTCAGCTAGTCAATCTTGTTACTCCAAATTTAATAATACCATTACAAAATTTGTGGTATTTTCACTAACCAATAATGGGGTTTGAAAATCCTATAACTCAGTTACGTAATACTGTGAGTCAAGTTGACAATCTCATGTTAGTCCAGTTAAGGTATTGTAATATCACTACTAATTAGTAGTGAGATTACAATATCACTATTCACAAGTATCAGTATTATTAGAACCTCTAGATAAAATCAAGGTTAGTACAAAAATGCAAATGAAATGCAATACTGCAACTTACAGTGACAATCTCGTGACTGTGTCAAGATAAATCTATGACTCCAAAAAAACATGTTTTTACTTAATATTTTCACTTTTTGGGCCTCCCACTCCAAGATTCTATGTGACATAGGTTAGTAATTTATTTTCAAGAGCCTTATGACCAAATTTTTGAGGTTAGGGTCCCACTAAGCATGCCATTTTTGAACATAGTATTGTAATAGGGGGATATTAGTATTGTGTTAGCGAATAGAAAAATCAATCGAAAACACACTAAATTAACACCCTAAGCCTATCTCAAAAGAGGATCGTAGTTAAAAAAATAAAAATAGAAAACACAAAGAAAAAATGAAAGAAATACCTTCCTTCACCTTCTATGGATGCTCCAAAATGCATGTTATAGTGGCTTGCTCAGTTTGTGCTCATGAAGTCTGCATCAATGAAGTATGGCTACCTCCATCTCTCTTTGGCACCATGTTTGGATTTGACTTGGCTTGGCTTGGATTGAATCAATAGTTTTAAATTATAACACTAATTTCATTGTATTTTTGAATGCATTTGGGCATTATAAGTTTGGCATAAAAGAGCTAAAAATTCAATAGGCAAGACCTCCTATTTATAGATTATTAGAATTGTTTAAAATCAACCTGAAACATCCATCTCAAGATGAAGATGTGTGGATAAGGATTAATTCAATTATGTAATTAAAATCAATAAATAGGCTCATCAATATTTGGAATAGAGGGGCATTAACTAGGCATGGAGGGTCTTAATGAGGCATCAGATGCATTAATTTAGATATTTGTGGCATTTATGGCTTGTGGATACCACCCCATAAGATGATGTAGTTAATGAAAATTCAACAAGATCCATAGAAAATTAACTTAAGCTCTTGATTTAGTTTAATTAGCCTTAAACATGATTAGTCAACTTTGATGCAAAACCTTGGCAATTTGTGCACAAATTAATCAAATTGGTCGAAATTTCATATTGTTGGCTTGAAATTTGACTAGATTAGAATCAGAATTTGATGTTAGATGCATTCTAACCATTATCCCATTTAGGATGTTGTAAATGAAAAATAACAAAGGCACATGTCTTGTATAAGAAATTTGATAGAACAGAGCAATCCAGAGCACCTTAGTGCAAAATTGGCATTTTGACTCGAAATGAATTGATCAAAGTTAGCTAGCCCATAGATTGAATTTCCCTATTTAAAAATACTTTGGCCAAAATCAGCACTTGAATATGTCAGTTTCAAATCTTTTAATGTGTTTTAGCATTTTAAAGTCAAATTGTGCATTTTGGTAGAAATTGGTCAAAATATTGATTGAAAGTTATTGGTGGCCAGATTTAGGTGTCTAAAGTTGATTATTATTTAATTATTTTCCTTATGTTCTCTTATTATTATTTTTCCTTATTACATACTTCTTCATGATTTCTTTTTTCTATGGTTATCTTGTTTTCTTTCAAGATTGTTTTCTATCTTATCTCTATAAACACAAATAATTATTATTGTGACTTGGTTATATGCACCTTCCTCCCTTTAGTCATTCCTTAGTTACCATGTGATTATTTATCAAAAAATTCATGTCATTATAATCTCATTTTAACAATCTACTTTGGATCTCCCCTTATAACCCTTCTTTCATTTTACAAACTAAGCATACACATGGTTGATACTTGAGATAACATGTTGGTTTATAATTAAGCCCAAGTGTTCTAGATAATCATATCTCTGGATAATTAAATTCCTTTATCTTAAGCCTAATTCTCATACATGTGTATCATTTTATCTGATCTGGGTAACAATTTAGGTGACAATTCGGGTGACAGTTCCACCCTAATTGATGATGAAACTTCCAGGAGCCATAACTTTTGCATCGTAGCTCCAATTGACTCGCCATTTGAACCATTGGAAAGATAAGAATGAAAATAATTAATTAAGATGGAATGAGATATTCTCAATGAATTTTGACTCCCAAAAACCCAATTTAAGTTCCCCAAATTTCAATTTTAGTAGTGCAGTCTAAAAATAGTAAGTTTCTAAAAATAGTAATTCCTCAAATTTTGTATTGTTTTAAATCATGGAAGTCAAACCACTTAATATCCCTCAAGATTTGTGACCTTACACATACTCCCCCTATTTTTAAAATGTGTATAAATTAATATGTAACCCAAAATGGAAAATTAGACATCTCTTCCTAGAGATAAGCATTTAGTTGTATTGCAATCTTGAGTAATAATACATCTCTTCTCAGAGAATTCATTTTTACTATGTTATTTATATGTTCTTGAAATATTTATCCACAAAAAATTATGAGTTTTTTATCATTATATTTCATGATTGGTCATTCCAAGTCTTTATGGAGGAGGTATCTTAAAATAAATAAAACATTCAAAATCCAAACCATTTAACAAAAGGTGATGATCTAAAAGACAACATTCAAAATTTTCAAATGTCAAATCACACTAAAAGATTTGATTCTAAGGACATATCCTTTTTATAATTTAATTTAAAACTCCATAGTCGGCCTCATGATAGATTCAAGGTCCATTGGCCTGCAGTAGGCCAATATATTGCAAAAGGAGAATTAAAAAAATATTTTAGTGCTACCTACTTTCTCATGCAATTACCTAATCTTTGCAGTAGACTAACAACTTTGTAAGGGGTCTTGTGGAATGGGGAATATGTTGTGGGAAGGTAGGTCCATTTTAATTTTATTTTTGAAAAAAAAAAACATGAGTTGATCTTAGTACCACACTTATTTTCCTACACAACTTTGTGCCTATAGTGAATATGTATCATTTGTATATGGATGGTCACTAGTCACTTAGTGTCTTTTTATGTCCTTACTATGCATCATGTTTTCTAAGATCTTATAATAAGATTATTATGTTATGATTATTACATTCCCCCTGTATTACCTAGAATCTTAATATTTCCCCTTTAGAAATATTTTTTTGTTCACTAATCACTCCCCTAGGGACCCCATTTGTGATTTTCAGTGTAAGACCTTGGACAGGACCAAACCTTCCTAAAAAATTACCAAATTTTCACACTACCACTACAAACATCACCTTTTACCATATTTTACCCATTATTTCCAACTCATTGTTTTTCCATTTATGAGTTATAGTGTAAGACCAAGGATAGGACCTAGCCTTCCTCAAAGTTTTCCAATACCCGAGTTATAACAAAATTACATCTGTCAAATTTGAGATAAGATGTGATTGATTATGAGTTACACATGATTGACATGATTCCCATATTGATTTTGTATGATTTATTATTACTTCATTAATATTTCACTTTTATCTTCTTATTTTCCAATTGAATGTAAGAATCCAACCATTTTTCTTAAGTTTTTCATAGTTCCCAACTTGAATTAGTGCAATTAATTTAAGACCATTTTTTTTTATACTTCCAAACATGATTTAGTATGACTAATTGCCTTAATTTAATTTTTTATACCATTTGTCTTTCAAGTGATTTCAATTTTATTAAATTAATTTCATACTTCCCAATGTGATTTAGTGTGATCTTACTTGTTTCAATTTGGTGCCAAATTTTTTTATGGTTCAAGAACATTTTTTGTCTTTTGGGTTTATTATACTTAGTCATCTTTTGTTATTACATATTTCTCATCATGAAATAGTCTACAAGCATTTGTTTTCGAATAATTATAATTTTCCAAGTCCTTTTCACCTAGTTATTTTTAACCATGCATGTGTACTACATAAAGGTAGAAACAAAAACACTCCAAATATATTTCCTATAACATATACCATAAATGCCAAATACATGTGCTAGAAATAAATATATCCATACATCAACAATCAAAAATAAAATATGAATTGAGAAAATCTAACTGTCAAAACAATATATATCTATATGCCATGTATTTTTATTCAAAATATAAAAATTCATCACTTCATCCCTATGGTTGGGCTCTATCATGCCTATCATGTGGCCTAGCCATGTTACCCATATATTCCTTAGACCATCCCCTCTATATATTTCATTATAATGATGGTGTCTCAGATCTCAACCCTTCTACCTATCTCTATAGGTTGTCCACCTAGGCTTGTACCTATCCCAACTAGATTTTGGTAGCCATGTGTGTGGCTCTCTCTTGAGCTAGGACCTACCAAGTTTATTCCTCTCTTGTTCCAAACCTAGTAGTCGATATAATATATTCCCATGTGTTCTTAGTTACCTCATGGCCTCCCACACTAGTCTAAACTAGCCCACCTGACCTAGCGAAAGTGGTACCACAAGATCATCTAGCATGGTGGGGTCATATGGTGCTAGTACTCTATCAAAAATGTCATGGTGTGATGTTATGACTAGGGATCCCCATCTAGTATCCTCTATTGCAAGGTCCATAAAAATGACAACCTAGATAGATATCAGATCACACATACATCTCATAATATATGTATATACCTACAATCATATTCAAATAGTATTTATCTCAAAGACTAAAAATTACAACAATTCTTACCTATCTTAGTGTCACTAACCATCATATCCTCATAAGCCCATCCCCTGATCACCTCATCCATGGGTCATCTCCCCATCACATTAAAACCTAGAGTCACCACCCATGCATGCCTTGGGCCTCTCCTCAATGGTGCCTCTATCAACTAACTCTACCCTAGGCTGACTATCGAGTCATCCTTCATGACCACTCTCATTCGTGCTTGATCCTATCAATGGTGTGTTTGAGGTGGTCTTTCTTGCTATGGTGCCTATTGTGGTACCTATTACACCCCTACATCTACATACATGCCCTTTCCTCTTCCTAATGTTGACTATCATCATCCACCTATCCATAATCTCAAAAGCCATAACCTGATCTTTGGTCTCTGAACTAGCACTCCTCCTCTCCACCTTAGCTCTCTCAAATGTTATACCAAAGATGTAGGCACTACTATAGGATTTTATGGGTGTGAAAATCCAAAATATCATAGAAAATGTGCCACTATTTATGGCTCTACCCATTAGGTATAGTGATCCATGATCCACACTCAAGCCAACCCTTACACCATGGTTACCCAATTGAGAGAAATACTAGCAATATGTGTATAAGGATGCCACATGATCTCTCCTAATATGATTATCTACAGCACTAACCTGTGGGACATGGCCTATGTTACCTAGTCTTAACTCTATATAACAACCTAAGGTAACCTATCATCAACCACATAGGGAAACTCAGTTGGTTGATATATTGAAAACCTCTCATATATCCATGCACTTAAAAACACCACTAGCCCGATGGTCTTCTTCCATATAGAAAACATACATACATATCATACATGATCTACACTAAAATTATAGACCCAAAATCATAGAGTTCCCTCTAATCCAAAATGGACTGGAAAAAGGCTATCACATACATCGATACCTTACCATCTAACTTTTGACACATCACTCATGTTATCACAAGTCCTATCATAACATTCTAAATATATGGAATCTATGTAATATATACATAAAATAAACTCACCCTCAATCCTAGGTATATCTTATTTGAGCACATTGACCATATAACAAGTGCTTGTCTCTCCTCTAGATCATATGATGTCCTTGTGATCACTAATGTCCCTCCTATAGGTAGTCTGAGAAATGCATGGATCTCCTCCAATGTGATACCTACCTCTATGGTATCCCCATTCACCACCCATTGAAAAATGTTGGTCAATCATTCCCATGCTCTAAGTAACATGATAATGAGATCAACACTCAATGGGATGCATCACATCTCCATGATACCTCCTAAGCCCAATGCAACCAATCTTGCTCTATCCACATCTGTCAACCTCTCTAAAAAATTAGGTAACCATGAGGAATTAATAAATCACCAAAATATCTGGTGCATTTGCAAAATATCAAACAACAAAGGATATATTAGAGATTTGTGTCATTCATAATCAATATACATTCTTACTATATTCATAAAAATAAACTATTTTTATTTAGTTTCCCTTATTTTTTACCAGATTAACTTATCATAATTTCAACCAAATTGACCTAACCAACTAACTCAGTCACTTACTACTAAGTCATCCCACTAGCTTTTCTTATCTTCTACCATCGAGGATGACTTGGTTGACCTTGTTATTTCACTGTGATGACTTTTTGACTAATTTCCTTAAATGTCTTGGGTATTTATTAGTTTTACTCTTTCCTACGCAATACCCCATTTGACCCCTAGTACCCCTACAAATTTCTTAGGGTTCATTCTAGTATATATACTTTTCCTAATATTCAAATTTCTATAAATCACTAAATTTCAAATAAAAATACTACAAAATTTGAAATTTTTAGTTGTTTACCTATGTTTCACTTGTTGTGGCTGCTATGCATCCTCCCCATCTCAACTTTCATCTCTTCACCATCCTAGCTCTCTAGATCTCTCACTAGGTCTATTAGAGCTCTATTTTTCTTAGAATATTAAATAATATTAAATGAAATATTTTTCACAAATTTTTTATTTACTATTTCAAAATTATTTACCTTTCCCATATTTACCATCAGATTTCTTATTTTGCTCATATCTTTGTCTCTTCTACCTCTTTTTCTAAATCATAAAATGTTATACAATACTGATGTCATAGATAATATTTTTAGCTATTATATGTCTTTGTTTCAAAAAAAATTATTTTTCACTCTTTTGTGCTAATATCTATAGGTTCACCTAATGTTCCTCACATTAGACACCTTCACATTTCTCGCATTTCCTTCTTTATCTATAGTACTAAGGTAAGTAAAGGTATGTTTATTTCAATTCTATCCTTTTATTTATATTATTTTATCCTTACTACACTTTATTCATATTTAACATTTTATGTCACTATGTTCTTTTCTTGAAGCACCATCCCATGTTGTACTTACATGACACATGATGAGATTAAAGTGGGGTATATGTATACACATAATATTTTCAAACTTTATCAATTAATGATGCTATCTATCTTGTAATATTTTTTTGAGTCTCAATCTCTCTAAGTACATGCCTTAAGGGGTACACTAGGAAAGGGATGGGAAGACCATTGGTGCTTTACAAGATTGTTGTCCATTTTTACCACTTGTTATCTACACTCTTGTCTCCTAAAACCATTCCCTTAAGCTTTGCATCCTATTTTTCACCCTCATTTTGTCTTTTACTACCTTCATTATCCCTTTCCTAACATAAAACCCTTACTGATAGTTTACATTACATAGTTATCCACATCAAACTTTTATCCTTATTGAAAAAACTTATTAGGGTATTGGTCAACCCCTAACCAACCTAGTCTATGGCCTAGTTTTTTTTTCAATTATGATACTAGGTCAACTGGGTCAACCTTATCATCCTAAAATTATGGAAGGGTTTAAGGTTATATCCACCTAATATAAACACATTCATTTCACCATTTCTAAGAGAAAAGAAGAATAAGTAATATATACTGCACATCTTTTTATCCACCATTCTACTTGAGGAGTAAGTTTAGGGTTTCAGACTTTATGTAGAGATACATATCTTGTCTTGTGGATAAATATTTTATATGCATTGATAGGTTGTGTATCCTAGAGATAATTTATCCTTGTCATCCTTACATACCACAACAACCTTTTGTGAAGCACCTTGGCTAAGGGAGAGATTGAGGCTCAGTGGGTTCATCTTCAAAGGTAAGTATTCCTAACTTTGTTCTTCTTTTGTAAGAGTATATAGATATGCATTTGAAATTATCTTTCACGCATTACGATTCCATATAAATTGATGTGAGTATATATTTTTTGTGTATGTTTAATTTTATGTTTATTAACCCCACTTTATGCCACACTCTTTGGTGAACACTAGATTAAACTTTTTACTTTACTTCTTATTAGTTTAGTGTATATGAAAACATAGGACCTAGATAGGGTTATTGTATACTTTTGATTGAATAGAGGATTTGGAACCCTCTCTAGTGATATTATTGTGTTAAGATATCCCTTGATTAGGTTTAGCAGATCCATATTGGTCATGACCCTGATTATCTAATGTATCTCCAATCAAAAGTTTAAGTAGTATTTATCTTCTTTGAGATAAGATTGATTTATATATATGTTACATTTCCCATTACATACACACCATGTCTTAGATAATAGTGCCATGTGGCACTAATGCTGTAATCTAGCTGTTAATATTTATCTAGTCTAAAATATGGGTGTTTGAATTACTTTATGAGTCCATATTTTTTCCTATGTTTTACTTATGTCTAATTTCTTGAAACTAAGCCTTTGTGTTGAAAATATATATGAATGCAATGTAATAACTTAATCTCTATGAAAAAACCCTATTAATACCCCCTCTTTTGAGGGGATTTGTTGACCTATGCAAGAACTATCCTTAAAATAAATAGGTATGTAAAAAATGTATTAGCTAGACCATATATGATAATTATGTGATAATCTAATACAATGTGCAAACATAACATTGGAATGTAAAATAATCTGAGCATAAGTATATAGTGTAAGATGTATGTTGTATCTATCATTACAAAAGGTTGTCAAGATAGATTTAATCAATGTGTATACAATAAATCTCATTAGCTACCTAGGGGGATGGGTTATGATGTCCATCCTAACACCCAAGTAGGAAGGGTAAATGCATGAGATCCCTCATGGAATCAAAAATTGGTGTGTGTAACAAGTGTAGAAAAATTTCATGGTCATGACTAATACAAGAAATCATACATACAAAATAAATGAGGCATTCCAAGATAGGACAATAGGCCATGATACAAAGAACATGGGCACATGTCACTAAATATAAGAATATAAGACATACAAGGACATGTTCAAATTTCCACATATGCAAGCAACATGCAAGTTGACTTAAAGACACATAGAAGGACATGTTAAAATGTATGCACAATAATAAATAAAGAACATAAAATTGAAATGGGCACATGTCCAAGTCATACATGAATAGTGGTGGTGCAGAGCTAAAGAAAAATGACATATTTAAATGCCCTCAAATAGAAGGAGCATAGAAAACACAATCAAGTCTAAACTAGGAAAGCTATAAATTAAAGTATGTATGAATGTAGTAAAAATATGTTTAAGTGCTAAAATTTACATATGTTGAGTCTAAACTAATGATAGTCGGCAAAATCTAAGTATGAGTAGAAATGATAAATCTCAATATATATCAATGTGAAAACTAAAATGTACAAAATGTAAGGATATAACCTATTAATAAAAACTATGTATGAGATACCCCAAAGTGGGTGGATGTATCAAATTAATGATCCTAGATAAATTTATATAACCATATCGGGTAGATGATAGCAAGGCTTGATCAGTGTAGTGGAACTAAGTATTGTATGTAATTTTCATGCACTTGACAAGAACAAGTGGAGTGTGTATGCATTATAAAACTAACTATACTATGATAGCTAACATATGTAATGCCTGGAAAGTATAATAAATGTAAACAAATGAATACATACAATCTATAATTTTTGTGTTTTCTAAGTAATATTTGAATGTTTTTATGTTTTGACATGTTATAATGATTTTGTATTTTGTGGATATAAGCTATATATAGGGAGAGAGAGAGAGAGAGAGAGAGAGAGAGAGAGAGAGAGAGAGAGAGAGAGAGAGAGAGAGAGAGAGAGGGGGGAGAGAGAGAGAGAGAGAGAGAGGAAAGTGTGTACAAGAGGGTAAGAACCATACTAATAGATAAGTCTCATGGGAGACTCACTATCACTATGAGTAATGTCAAATAAGGGAACTATTATCATGCATGATGTGTGAAAGGGTAATTGTGATCCCATAATCTACTATGTGGAGTAATCTATGTCTTTATCTACCTATGTAATGATGTTATGAATAAATGGCACTAAATTTGATTTCAAAGGAATTGTAGATGTCTAAGGAATGCATCTTGTATAAGAAGTTATAGGTGATGTAGGTTCCCTATGTTCAGAATCCCATGAACCTAATAATATTGATCTAAACATAAATTGAGTGAAATAAGGTCCTATAGAATCTATTACATATATCTAATGTAGGGGTCTCTCTAATAATGTTCTCTATAGGAGTGTATATATATATGTGTCAATAACATATGAGTAGACCTCACTTGGACTTATGGCTCAACTAAACTCTATGATATATGAATAATAACTTTAATCTGAGCTATAACTGATAACTATGTGATATCTAGTAATGGTGATAGAACTATAACTGGTGACTGTGTTGGAACTACCTCTAGGATGGGTAAAGGATACCCATATACCCATATAAGAGACCCTCAACTTTGACCACTTGATTTACATGTACGTATGTTAGGAATCTATGTACTATAGATGGGATGCTCAGAGCTATTATAACCATGTCCTACTCAATAACATATTAAACATGCTTGAACTAGGTACTACTAGGAACCAAGTGGATATAGATATTGTTCCAACCTATAATAAAAACATAATCTCCTTGATGGATATTTTAATGTGACAATGAAACAAATAATTACTACATTTATGGGGAATATATCATACTCTAAGTTCCCCACATAATTTAAAAGTGTTATGGTGCACATGCTAATTCTTGACCTATTATCAACCATAACACTCTAGATAGGATGAAGATCTATGTATGCTCATATAAAGAGTGCATGTAAATCTGCATCATCATCAAAATATCCTGATTTAAGAATGTGATGAGTGGTCTTGGTGGAACTATGGTATGATACATGCCAATACTAATGTGGAATGGATGTGATTCCTTTATAATTGTATGATATTAAGTTGGTGGTGGGTGTTCTTGGTATGTGTAGTGAACACTTGATGTTCCCCTACCTCATTTATTATGTTGTGGAAATGGATTTGATAATATCTTTAGTTCTTTAGCTTCTTTTTTTATGATTTTTGTGCCTCTATGGGTGTGCCCACATCAATAATATTAGCCTCAATCAAATCTTTTATCTTGTTCTTTATGAATATGAATCTATTTATTGTATGGCCTGGTGCCCTATGGTACTTTTAAAATGCATTAAAATAATAGTTATTAATAAGAGGCCATGTTATATCAACCTCTTTACTAGGAAGGAGAGATATGAATTTTCATTTTAAGAGTTACTTTAAAACCCTTGGTGGTGACTCTAGAAGGTTGGTGAAGATTCAGTGCTGAGGAGCAGATAAAATCAATCTAGGAGATGGATCAAAAGATATGTTGACTATGGCCTTTTTATCACTCTTGTTCTTAGTGGCCCTTACCTTATTTATATTCATATTTGAAACATTAATAGTTGACTCTAATATTTTAGTATACTTGAGTTTTCCCATTGATAAGATCTTGACATCTTTTTCTTTGATTGTGTAGCATAAATCTATAAGTGTATAAAATTTATTAAACAAGATAACTTTATGTAATAACAGTAAGAGACTTTATTTAAATATGTCCTAAAGCTCTCTATCTATCATGGAACTAGTAAATTTGTATAATATATTCTTCTATTATAACACATAATCAATGATAGGCTATTTTGACTATTGTTTTAACTATGCCACTTGGGTATATGATATCTTGTTGCTAATGTTGATAGATAAATGTGATAAGAACATGTTGGCCAATAGATTAAATGCTTTGATAGATGTATTTCGTAAATCATAAAACCATTTTAGGGCATAATCCTATAAATTGTGTGTAAATAACTTTATGAGAAGATAATCATTGGACACATAGTCGAAACATGCTATGTAAAAAACTATGATATGATGCTCTGGGTCACTGTTGCCACCATATAATGTAAGGTTAGGTGAAAAAAAACTAGATGGAAAGGGAGTTGTATAAATGTGATGTACCAAAGGTGTATGTAAGAGAATATTATAATTCAAGGCATGTGATGGCTTAGTGGCTTCCTTCTTGAGATGTAGCACCTTAGATTATAGAGTATGAATCTTGTGTATAAAATATTATTTATCTAGAGTGGAGGAACTAGTCAAAAGAGGTGTAGCGATCACTGAAGGTTATTGAATTATAATTTTAGGTAGTGCTAGTTGAGTTATCTCTAATATATCTTTAACAATTTTATTAACTTGCGGAGTTAAAGATTGACCATTATTTGTTTTGTTATTGATTTCTAATATGAATTGTAAAATTTATGCATGATAAATGGGCTATTCCCAAATTCTATCTCTAAATCACTATAATATTTCATGTTTGTTGATAATTATGTCATCATTTTTAATTAGAGGGAGAGTGTCTTAATTTTCAATGTGTATATGATATTTCTTCTAGTTGTATTATTCATCTTAAAATTCATTATCATTAAAATCCACATAATCAAGGTGTGAAGGATGCACAGTTGGAGTTATGATAAGTCTCTTATCCATGTTATAGGTTCAAATAGAAGGAATCCAAATATGCTCTATAGGATTACCACTTAGTCTAACACTTATCCTTAATGGAAGAGAGATAACATTTTTATATGGCATACAATAAATAAATTAGAATAGAGCTACTAAAATCAACTATATAAAATTTGAAAAAAATTAAAGCATCTAATGAAAATAGGAAAAAGAAGGATACAAAACCTAAGAGAATCTGGGGTTAGACTTACTTTGTAAAATTTTAAATTATATTTAAATTAATGAAACCTTAATGTGATATTAATTTAATGAGATATGTTATGCCAAAAAATTAGAAAAATAGAAGTGTGTAACCCTAATTTAGTCCACAAATTTTTTGAGAAAGCAAACTAGGGTTTTAAGAAATATTCAAAGTAAGTCAATTTCACCAAATGATTTAACCTTTTAGGTTATTACTTGATTTAAATCTTATGTTAGATTAAATGGATGAGTTATCTTAATCAGTGAAATAATATGCAATAAATAACCATTGATTTGTTAAATAATTTGAATTGTTTTTCCTTTATATAAAAAGTAATAAATATGTGCAAATAGAGACTTATTTGGAAAATAATTGTCATAGAAGATTTGGGTGTTGAAAATTGGGTTATGAACAAATGTGGGTGTCATTAAAAGGGTCACTAAGTCAAATTATTCCTTGGATGATATCACACCACTTGGATAGTATCATGAAGTGGCTCTAGTGTCCTAAAAATGGTGTAGTGTCCTCTCTACAGGACTTCCTAATTTCTAGGTGCATTTATGCCTATGTTGTTAGGTTATGTTCCTATGTGCATAAAATATGTAACTCTATATTATGCCTATAATAACTAGTTTATTTTAAAAACCTTAATCCTCCTTTTAAGTATGAGATGAGCTAAAAATGTGTGTCTTTTAGTAGGATAGGATAGACATCCTCAACACCCCACTATGAAGAGAGTTGCCCACATACCAATACTCTAAGGAGAGATCAAGCTTCATTTAGTTCTCCCACCTAGTGAATGGTACAAGTGAAAGTGAATGATATAATAAAAATGGTCATGAATGCCTTGAGTGTGCTTGAGATTGGAAATCTTTGAATTCTACGCTTAGGCAAGTTATAGATGGTAGTATGTAGAAGTTGGGAAGAATATGGATTAATAACCTTGACTTTGATCACTTGTTTCTTATTTGAATAGTAATTTTGCATCTAGTTTCCATATAGTAGATAGATGTATAATAGTATTTTATTTATAGTGTGTTGTAGCTTGTGTAGATAATAAAATGTTCTTAGGCTAACCTTAGGAGGGGTACACATTTGAAAATATTTATGTTCAATAAATTTAGGGCAAGATACACTAGTGTCATATTGGGGACACTAGCACAATGTGGCTCTAGTGTCCTTAATGTGGCATTAATCTTCAACTAGAAGGCTACTAGGAATGAAGGGCCAATATCTAGGAATATAGGTATGAGATTATGTTTTGGATAACTATAGATGTCTTTGGTTTACATAATGGCTGAAAAAGTGTGATAAAGGCTTTATGATAGGTCTAGGGATAATTTAGGAGTAGGTTATCTCAATAAAAATTATTATCATCCAAATACCACTTTTAGGTGATTATAAATCTATATAGAATCAATATAATCAAATATCAAATTAGGGGCATGTGCATAGCACATAGTTTCTATATGCTTAGTTACACATAGGTTGATTAGATAGAATGGAAAAACTCTATGTCATTCTCTATGTTATATACACTTGATATCATATTATTTTTTATCATTAGTTTCATGCCTTAGTCCATCTACAGTGGTTGGAATTCCCAAGTGGACCAAAGTTGCCTAATGTACTTGAGTGGTTGTGGAGCTAACATACATAGTTAGATATACCTAGTTAGATATTTCCATCATTTTACACAACTCAATTTTATATGAATATACTAAACATGGGTGAGAAATGATAGATTAATATCCTACTTGAGTTATTGATCCACCCACATGAGAGGGTTAGACACACATTCTAATCCAAGTTATTCATAAGTCATGATCCACCAAACACGAGTGGGAAATGATGGATTTAAAATTGGATTTAGTTATTGAGCTACCCACATATGAGGATTGAGCAGGATATCATCTTAGTCCAAGATATTCAATGATTTAATCACTATGTACAATCAGAGATGCACAAGTTGTCACCAATTTCATACATTGGTTCATGTATCTAATGAGGTGTATTCATTCATTTCCTATTTCTTATCTCTTTACTCAGATCTACTCTATTAATTTATTTGACATAGTCTTTTGCATTTGATTCCTTTTAAGTAATGACTAAGTTATGGACATTTCATTAGAGTTTATGATTGAATCATGCTTTACATACATAGACCCAACTTCACATACTCAAACTCAACTACACAAGCTTCACTTCCTAGGTAAGTCCAGGTATGCTTCTTTTTATTTATACTACTCATTTTGGTTCGATTCATTTATATAATAAAGGGGGCCAAATGTAATCACCTAAAAGTTGTATTTAGATGTTAAGAGTGTTTCTTGAGATGACATATTCGTAGCCTAGCCTTAGACCAATCCTAGAGACTTTATCACATTTTTATAGCCATTTTGCATACCATAGACATCTCTGATTATCCAAAACTCTATATCAAACCTACATTCCTAGATATTGGCCCTTCATGCCCATTATCCTAACAACTAGGCACTATCTCTACATTAAGGACACTATATCCACATGGTAGTAGTGTCCCTAACATGGCGCTACTGTCCATTGTCCTAACTCTCTCGAACGGATATATTTTTAAATGTGTACCCCACTTAAGGTTGGCCTAAGCACATTTTATTATCTACATAAGTTATGAAACATAATAAATACAAGATTATTCAACCTATATCCACTAGATGGAAAATATATGTAAAATTCATATTCAAATAAGAAACAAGTTGAGCAAAATCAATGTTATTAATCCCTATTTTTCCTTACTTCTACATACTACCATCTATAGCTTCCCTAAGCCTAGATTTCAAATATTTCCAATCTCAAGCACACTAAAGGCATTTAAGACCACTATCATTATAGAATTCAATTACACTTATACTAAGCACTAAGTGAGAAAACTACATCAGGATTGATCCCTCCATAGAGTATTGGTATGTAAGTAATTATTTTCATAGCAGTGTGTTGAGGATGTCTAGCCTATCCTACTAAAAAATTCACATTTTTATCTCTTTCCATACTTGTAAGGAGGATTAGGATTTGAAACATAAATTAACTATTATAGGCATAATATAAAGTTCCATATTTAATGTATATGGGAATAAAACCCAAAAACATACGTGCAAGTGCACCCAAAAATCAAGAATAGTCTTACAAAGATGGTACTAGTTCCATTTTCAAGACACTAGAGCCACATGGAACTTCTGTCTAAGTTGGGCACTACCATATAAGGAAGAATATAACTTAGACACCATATTAACAACACTCAGACCTATTTGTAATCTAGTTTTCAACACCCAGATATTCTATGACAATTATTTTCTAGATAAGTTTCTATTTGCATGCATGCACACATGCGCACATGCACGCACGCACGTGCGTACACACACACACACAAACACACACACACACACACACACACACACACACACACACACACACACACACACACACACACACACACACACACACACACATTACAATTTTTAGAAATTGAAAGAAAGTTAAATTCTATAACAAATTATTGTTAGTTATTGTGTTAGATGACAAATTTGAGCTATATATTTTGATTATGTAAATTATATCAATAATTCCCAAATCTACAATCTACCATTAAAATTTAGAATCATTAGATCAAAATGTAATAAAATGAACATTTAAATAACATCCTAATCTAAAGATAAATGTTACCAATCGAGATTCAAACAAAAATACTAAAGATTCTAAATACAAATTGCTCATAGGTAGACTCAAAATTTTAGCATGATGTTGGCTTGATCAAGAGATTTGGATTGCATGGATTTATGGATAATAGTATGAAGTCTTATAGAGGTTATGTGTATGATATTTAGTTGAGAAATGGAGGGGTGGTGGATTTAAATAGAGGATAGAGGGAGATTTAAAAGGAATTAAAATTTCTTTGGAAAACTCTAGAATTGGAGGTTTCTAGAGAGGAGGGCTAAGATGGAGAGGATTATAGAATTAGACAATTATAGAATCCATTAAGATGATAATAAAGATGAGTAAATGATTAAATGAATTTATTACATAGATGATTAGGGACTATGGATGTAAGAGAGCCTAGGGATAGGCTAGGGAAGGTGGGATTGGAATTTGAAATTCTAGTTTAATGGACTAGTGGGATTAGTTAGTGGATAATAGGGAATTATGTGAATTAATTGATTTATGGGGTAGGGATAAGGTTAGTGGATGAAAAATGAAGAATGTGGATATTAGATAAATAACTAAAAGGGGTGATAATATGATAAAATTAGAAGAGATGAAAGACATTATATGAAATAGGTGAAATTAGTGTCAACTAATAGTAATATTAGTGATGATAAATGAAGCAATAAAATTTAGATGTATACATATTGCATATTATTTTAGTGATTAAAGGAATAAGTTGTCTAAATTAGTGAATTAATATGCAATAAATAACCATTGATTTGTTGCATAATTTGATTTGATTTAAATTTCTAAAAATAGTAATAAATATGTGCAAATAGATACTTATCTTTAAAATAACTGTCATAGAGTATATGGGTGTTCAAAAATAGGTTATGCATAGGTTTGAGTGTTATCAATAGGGTCCCTGAGTCAGATTATTCCCTATATAGTAACACCCCACTTAGATAGTAACACTATGTGGCTTTAATGTACTAAAAATGATGCTAATTTCCTCTTTATAAGACTATTCATAATTTTTGGGTGCACCTGCACCTATGTTTATGGGTTTTGTTATTGCATGCACAAAATCTATAAATCTATATTGTGCATGTAATAATTGATTTATGTTTCAAACCCTAATCCTAATTGAAAGTATGGCATGAGATGAAAATATGTGTTCATTAGTAGGATAGGATGGACATCCTCAACACCTCTTTGTGAAGAGAGTTGCCTACATACCAATACTCTGAGGAGGGATCAATTTTGACATCGTTCTCCCACCTAGTTCTTGATGCAAGTAAAATTGAATGTTATAATGATAATGATATCAAATTCCTTAAGTATTATTTATATTTTAAATATTTGAAATTTAGGCTTAGGGTATAATAGGAATTAATAAACTTGATTTTGATCAGCTTTTTTCTTGTTTGAGTAGGATTTTAGTTGGCAAGTGTTGTCATTGATGTCAAAGATTGATGTCATGTGTGCATTGATGTCAAAGGTAATAAAAAAGTGGTGATGTAACGATGATGATGAGATTGAGCATGAAGTTGTGCAAGGTAGGATTTTGATGCATATGAGATAATGTAAGTATTGTTTGAGGTTTATCATATTGCATCTAGCATGTTGATGTGGTTTTATGTCAAGAAGAGAAGATAAACATGTGAATAATATGTTGGCATAGGCTTGGTAGCCTAGTACGTAATCATGGATATTTAGTATATGCTTAGATAGGAAGTTGATGAATGTTACGTATAATTATCTCATGTTTAGGGTTCATATTATAGGTCAAAGATGATTGGATATCTTGTGGAAGTGCATGGTATTCATTTGGTTCTTCATTATGTTCATCTTGACATAGCTTTGTGACAAAAATATGAGTATAAAGTTTGTTGATGTTGACATTACCATGTAATAGATGGGTTAATGGGATTTGGTCATGTGGGTGTGATAAAATTAGTCCCAAGTTTCTATGGTCCAATTTTTAAGTCATGCAAGTGAGATGAGCAAAAGATATAACTATGCAAAGTTGGCTTCCCAAGCATATTGTGATGTCTAAGTTCAAGTAGAACCGAGTAAGAAGTTTGATGGCATCATATTTCACATGCATGAAGGTACCAAGATAAGTTTGATATATTTATAGATTCCCATATGAAATAAGATCATATATTTCAAATTTTAGGTCATAATATTGAGCATAATAAAATTTATTAAGGTGAAAAGTTAGCTTCGTAGACAAAATTTCACTAAGTTCCCATACTTAGCTAGTTTTGAAAAAGGAGATCTAATGGTGCATGTTTGATCACATCATGTGTGTGTGTGTGTGTGTGTGTGTGTGTGTGTGTGTGTGTGTGTGATGAAAAATTAATATGAATAGATAAAGATATAATGGTGAGCATTATTATTTTTAGATATCTAATGGTGAATGGGTGTTCATAGATGAAGATCGGTGATGTAGGTTGAGTCAAAGAGTCAATGTGTGAAGAAGGCATGTAGGGATTCTAAGTTGAAAAATCTTAGGAACTTTGATTTAGATCTAATGGTGAGTTCTTTAAGATAAACACCAAGATACTTAGTAGAGATTGGCAGTGCGTATGTGGTCAAGATTTCTAGAATTATGAGATGAAGTCAACATGTTCAAGGTTTAACATTTGGATAGTGGATTACTATGAGTTAAATTCTGATAAACTTAAAAAGAAGATAAAAAAATCATGTTGAGTGAGATGAGAAAATATCATGAGATGTGTTCTAAGTGACAGAGGTTTAATTGTGACCATTTGGACTTAAATATTTGAATTTAATGAAGGAAATACTAGTGTTTAGTTTTTGAGCCATAGCTTTCAATCCATGTAGAATTTGATGTTATAGTAACAAGTAAAGGTGTAGAGGACTTCAAGGCACAAAAATCAATATTAATTTTAAGGTATAAATGTTTTTATAGTTAAATTTATTGAGCTCCAAATTTGACTATGTGTTCATTCATGATTTGCAAGTAACCCAAAAAGGGTAATAGAATTGTTCTTGATGGTATTTTGATGTTTCAAGATGAGATAACTATTGGAGAGTGTTTTAAAATATGTGAGGACCATATTTATGCATTATTAAGGTTTTATCAATCATATTCAATATGATCAAAGGCTTAGAAGGTGACTATGTGTTTGTTCATGGTGGTTGTGTGCACCTAATGTTGTTTGAGCGAATTGAGCTTTAGTAGAAGGGTGGTGTGATAGTTTTTATGACTTAAGGAAGACTTATAGATTGTGTGACATGGGTAGACATATGTGAAAGTGTTATTTTTTAAATTAATTTTCTTGGATAAGTGTCAAAGAGATGGATGGGTCTCCATAAGACCTATAAGGGCTAATGAGGCCTAATTAAAAGGCATAACTACTTAATTATGACCCATGAATGCTATGGACACTATTTGAATATGGTTTTGAGATATGTTAGATGTTTTAAGGGCTAAGATAATTATTATGGTTGACCTAAATTATAATAAGAATTTTGGCTATATAAAAGGTGAAATCAAAGGTGGTGATTTCTAGACTTGGGAGAAGAGGTGTATGTGAGAGTTGTAGAGTGAAGGAAAGAAGAAAGGTTGGGTGCCCAGTGGATGGGTTTTAGATTAGAGAAAGTTGATGACTATGTAAAAAAATTTTAGGTCATATTTTTGATGTCATAATAGTGCTCTTGTAAGTTTGAAGAGTAAGGATGAGCGAAGAGGTCTAGAGTGATCCAAAAGGATGTGTTAGATGCCTTGAGTGTGAGCAAAGGATAGATAATGTCTATGTAAGCTTGGTGGTTGATTTGAGAGGTAGATCAGAGTGTGGACTATATATATGACCATTTTTTCATGTTTTTGATTTTTTGATATAGTTTTTTCTAATAAGTGTAGACTGATCTAAAAGGTGGTTTGGGATGTTTGTGGTTGTGTGAAGAAGTAAAGGGAGATGATATACATTGTATCTCCATCAGATTGGTAGGCAATCACTATTCAAGATATGTTCATATCATAGGTGTTGGGAGGGTGCTCAACATCTAGGTTAGAAGGACTTGACAAATAGGTGGTTAGAAGGACTTGATAATCTTAGGGGTAGGTACTCCTTGTGAAACATGTGTTTTACTAAAACTGGTCTAAAGGACTTAATCATCCTAAGGGTAGGTGCTCCTTATGGAATAGGTTTTTCACTAAATTATGGTTATAAATACTTAATCAGTTTCATGTTTTTGATAATCTTATAGGATAATCATTCCATTTATTTATAGGATTGATAATGTGTTTTATTCCCCAAGAGGGTTTCCCACATAGATCTTGTGTTGTGTGTATGATCTTGCATTTGTTCATTGTTATGAACGAATTATATATTATATGAATAATTTTGGTAATTAAATAATGGTTTGAAAGGATTGGATTTAAATTTTAAATATCTTTCATCAATAATTCACCCCCTTCCCCTTAATTATTATACCTCTAACAATTAGCATCAGAGCAGGTCCTTTGGAGGAAGCTTAACAACTTGAAAGAGATCCTAAGTAGTACAAGATAGATAAGTAGTTGAAGAAAGAAAATCAATAGTGGAAGGGTGTGATCAAGGCACTTGAAGAGTAGATATGTAATTTGAATAAAAATTCCAAAGAGGATGAGAAAGTTATCAATGATATCAAGGTTCAGATAGAAGTTGTCAAAGTAATTTTGATTTTAAAAGGGGAAAGTTGTTCAAAAGAAAAAAACATCATGTATGATGAAGAAGTTTTCCATGATAGTGGATAAGAAGAAGTTTTATAAAATATTAAGGAAGAAGTAGATCTAGGATCTGAGCTCATAAAGAGGAATCAAAAGATGAGGTATGTGATCAAAGGTCTTGAAGCACAAGTCAGTTCTCTTGAGGGAAATTTGTTGGGAAAGACCAAGAGAGATGAGAATAAGTATCAATATATGATCAAGTCTCTTGAAGATAAAACATATATATTTAAGGATGACATGGATAAATAAGCCAATGAGAATAAGGAGGTCATCAAGGATCTTAGAAGTCAATTAGAGATTTCAAATGGTAGCCTAAAATCAAGAGAAGATGAGTGCAAATATCTTAAGACTTAGTTAGAAGAATCCAATATCGAGGTGAGTTCAAAGTAAGGTGACATGATGAATTTAAGACTAATGTTGATTCCTTGAGAGTATACCATGAACAACTCATAAGAAATTTGGACAAGCTATAAAAGGAACATGTAAACCTTGAGCAAGCTAAGAAGAATGTAAGCTTTGAAAGCAATGAAAGAAGATCTATTAGACAACCAAATGATTTAAGGTATGCTATTTTATTCCATGGTTATTATTATACATGTAATAAGTAGGGTCATATAGTTAAGGACTATAGAAGGAAGTCAGTCAAATATGGACATTCATGGAGCTTTGATAGGATTTTTTAGCCAAATATTGATCATAATTCAAATCTATCAAAATATATGAATGATGTCATTTGTTTCATTTGTGATAAGAAAGGTCATATTACTATAATTTTTTTGGTAAATTTGATAAGCCCTCAAGTCATCTAAAGAAGGGAGAGACTCTTGGAAATCATATCAAAAGTCAAAACATGATATGGAGACCTAAGGTAGTGAAGGCTAGTCCTATTGAGTTTAAGGATCAAACTTTTGATACTGTAGAAAAGGAATAAGTTTTGAATATGTCTCAAGAGTGCCAAGGAAGCTTGATATCAGTCCAAATGGAGAAGAAAGTGGATGATCTAAGAATTAAGTCACTTATACCATTTAAGGCCAAGGGTAATCTTAAAGAAGGATCTCAATCTAATGGTTTATTTTTTGTAGTTGAAGAATTTTTAGGTAAGAAGGATTTTCATGATTTCTAAGATTTCATTTTTTCTTATTTAAAATAGGATAAGGTGTTAGTTGTAGACATATGCCAAGAACCTATGTTTTCATCATGCATTATCAAGGAAGCCAAAGAAGAGATGCATGCCAAGCAAGTTGTTTCAGTCAAGAAAAGGAAGAAAAAGAAGAATAAGGATATTTAGTCATGTGATAAGGACTGTTGTGTTCCACTATTCTAGGACCTTGTGAAGTAGAGATGTCTTTTTCATGCTTCATGAAGACATTTCTTAGTTTGAATAAGCATGTGGTCTTACAGGGGTGTTTTTAGTCTTGAGGGTTAGATTGAAGGTTTCCATGTGGTAAAGGAGTATTTGTGAGTTTTCAAGATGATATTTTTGCACATAAAGGTCTATTTATATTATTATAACATGCTTCAGGTGGTTTTAAGGTATGAAGGTATGTTGAAGTCAAATTCGAGATTTTTGAGTGCTCTTAATTTTTCTCAATTTTGGACTTAAGGGCAAGAAAAATTAAAATAGGTTATAGGATGTATGGGTTCCAAAAATTATGGAGGCTAAAATCTTGGTATAAAAGTGTGTGATGGTTATCTCTAGATGTGCAATAAGTTTTAGGGGTGGGTGTTGACCAAAAGGAGGTTTGTTGACCCTATTTGTTTTCAAATTATAGAGTTTTGGGCTATGATATAAAATTATTTTTCCATATGAGTTGAATTATGAGTATTATTAATAGGTTAAATGGGAAAAATGGGTTGTAAAATAAATATTCACAAAGATTTGAAGGTTTGTGGTTTTCAAATTATTCAAGTTTTTGTCAAGATGGAGGCCTAATTGGATATAAGGTTTATGAAAGAATTATGTTGCAAAGGGTGACATAGGTGATTAAAATTTGTGTGAATTATGTGGCATATGATATTTATCCATATATGAAGTTTTAGATCTTGAAGGTGTGTCTACTAAAATTTGTGGGCTCTGCAAGTTCTAGGTAGGACTACAAGGAGTCTAGACATGCCTAGTATGAAGTAAAGTGTTTTTTGATCAATTTCTCCAAAAGATCATGGTATGAGTGTTTAAATGAATGTTTTATGGTTTATTTATAACATATTTCCTATATAGTTCATGGATTGAATATCTTTTGGTACTCTTGGAGGTGGTCTGAAAATGAGAGTATGAAAGCAGAGTGGTGTTATTTAATGACCCCAAGGAGTATAGTGTTTTGAGTTTGATATTTTCATGTTGATGAGGCCATGAAGGTGTTCTAAAAATTTATAGGGGTGATATTTGATTATGAATATCAATGGGGATTATTTAAAGTTGTCATAATAAGGAGCATGTAGCTAGGGGAAGCTAACTCAGATGGCTTGAGAAGTTTGCATGATCAAAGGGGGAACTAGATTATTCAATTTGTCAGGTCCAAGGATTAAGATGTCTTAGAGTAGAGGTTATTGGTGTATTCTTAGTGGCATGAATTTTTATTGGTGGTCCTTTATGTGGCTTGAGAGAGAATGATAGTAAGCCTATGTGGTGGTTATTCATGGTGTGTGGATATCTGATGTTGCGTAAGAGGTGTAATGGCTTAGAGATCTTAGGAAAAGTCCCTCTCAATGTTCTCAAGGTGAGTTTAATAAGATTTTGGTGTTCATGTGTGATTAGTACTCATTTATAGTAGTTTATGATAGAATAAGAGTGTTTTCATGGTACATGGTTGAGAAGTACAAGGTGGTATGCATAGAGTTAGGGGAGTTAACTCAGATAGTTTGAGTGACTTATGGATCCATGCATGATGTAATGAGAAGCATTTCTGAGATGTTATAGTCATTGATAAATTGAATTGAATCTTCATACATAATAAAATTGATATTGTGTGTTTTTTAGGTTAATAGGTGTAAGGATCAGAGAATCCCAAGTTCATATTGGTGTATGTCAAAAGGGGGGTAATTATTTCATATGAATTATGTAAGTATCCTGAGCACTTAGACGTATATTTGAACACATTCATGATGTTAAGAGGAGATTGGTAGTTTTTTAGTTCACTTTGTCATTTATTTCAAAGGGGGTGAAGTAAAATAAGAGGTTTCCATCAATGAAAAAGGGGGAGATTGTTGGAAAGTGTTTTCATTGGTGTGAAAGATTGATTTCATGTGTGCATTGATGTCAAAGGGAATGACAAAGTGGTGATGTCTTGATGATGATGAGCTTGAGCTTGAAGTTGTGTAAGGTAGGATTTGGATGCATATGATATAAAATAAGAATTATTTTAGGCTTATAATATTGTATATATCATTTTGATGTGGTTTTAGGTCAAGAAGAAAAGATAAACATGTGAACGGTATATTGGCATAAGCTTGGTAGCCTAGTATGTAAGTATGGTTCTTCAGTATATGATTGGAGAGGAAGTTAATGATTGTTATGGATGATTATATAATGTTTAGGGGTCTTATTAGAGATAAATTATTATTATATATATTTTATAAGTGCATGGTATTCATCTAGTTTTTGATTATGCTCATCTTGGCATAGTTGGTTCTATGACAAGAAAATCTAAGTAGGTAGTTTGATGATGTCACCATTACCAAATATGGATGATTCAAGGGAATTTGGTGATATGGGTGTGATCACATTAGTCCCAAGTTTCTATGTTACAATTTTTAGGTCATGCAAGTGAGCAGAGTAAAAGATATAACTATGCAAAGTTGGCTTCCCAGATAGATTACGATGTCTACATTCAAGTAGAGCTGAGTAAGCAATTTAATGGCATCATATTTCAAACACATGAATCTACAAAGAGAAGGTTCATATATTTATGGATTAAAATATGAAATAATATCATATTTTTCAAATGTAAGATCATAATATTGAGCTTAGCAAAAAAATTTAAGGTGCAAATTTGGCTTCTTAGACAAAAGGAGATCTAATGGTGCACGTTTAATTGCATCACATATCTAATAAACAAAATTAATATGACTAGATAAGGATATAATGGTGAGTTTTATTCTTGTTATATATCTAATGGTGAGCATGAAACCTGTCAGATAAAGATCAACAGTGAGCGAGTGTTTGTACATAAAGATTGATGATGCAAGTCAAGTCAAAGAGTCAATGTGTGCAGAAAGTGCACATAGATACCAAGTGGAACAATTATGTGAGATTATATATATATATATATATATATATATATATATATAATGGTGAGAACTACAATATAAAGACTAGGATACTTATCAGAGATCAATGGTGCATACGTGGTCAAGATTGCCAAAAAGCACGAGATGAGGTCAACATGTTTAAGGTTTAATGTTTAGACAATAGAGCACTACGAGTTAAATTTTGAGATACTTTTAAAGAAAATATATGGTGTGATTTTAGTGATTTTAACAAAGAGAAATATATGTGTTCTAAGTGACCAAGGTTTAACTGTGACTGTTTGGATTTAAATATTTGAATTTAATGAAGGAAAGACTAGTGCTTAGTTTTTGAGCCATAACTTTTGATCTATGCAGAATTTGATGTTGTATTAAAAAGCTAAGTTTTATAGGAATTCAAGGAACATATGTAAATATTCATTTTAATTTATAAATTTTTGCATAATAAAATTTGTTGATCTCTAAACCTAACTATGTGTTAGTTCATTCTCTACAAGTAACTTGAGAAGGGTAGTAGAGTTGTTCTTGATGGTATTTCAATGTTTTGAGATGAGATAACTATGAGAAAGTGTTGTAGACTCCATGAGGACCATATGTGTGGATTATTAAGGTTTTATTAATCATATTCAATATGATAAAATTCTTATAAGGTGATTGTGTGTTCATTTATGGTGGTTGTTTCATAAAATGTTGTTTGAGCAAATTGAGATTTAGTAGATGGGTGTTCTAATGGTTGTTATCACTTAAGGAATTATTATAGATTATGTGGCATGGTTCCATATATGTTAAAGTGTTATTTTGTTCTTAATTTTATTAGATAAGTGTCAAATACATGTATGGGTCTCTATGAGACCTATAAGGGCTAATGAGGCCTAATTAAAAAGCATAACTACTTAATTGTGACCCATGGATGCTATGGCTAGCCTGTGAAGATGTTTTTGAGCTATGTTATGTCTTAAGGGATAAGACAAGTATTATGGCCAAATTAAAATATAATAATCATGTTGGATTTATTAAATATGAAATCAAAGGTGGTGATTTCTAGGATTTGGAGAAGAGGTGTATATGAGAGGTGTAGAGAAAAGGAAAGAAGAAAGGGTGGGTACCTAGTGGATGGGTTGTAGAGTAGAGAAGATTGATGACTATTTATATGATATATAGGTCATATTTTTTATTTCATAATATTGCTCTTGCAGTTTTGAAGAGTAAGGATTAGAAAAAAGGTCTAGAGTAATCCAAAAAGATGTTTTGGATGCCTTGAGTGTGAGCGAAGGATAGATGATGTATGTGTAAGCTTGGTGGTTGATTTGAGAGTCAAATCAAAGTGTGGACTATATATATGAAAATTTGGTCATGTTTATGAGGTTATGATAGAGTTGTTACTGAGAAGTGTAGATTGATCCAAAAGGTGGTTTTAGATGTTTTTAGTTGTGTGAAGAAGTGAAGGGGGATGATATACATTGTATCTCCATTAGATTGGTAGGAAATCAGTGTTGAAGATATTTTCATATCATAGGTGTTGGGAGGGTGATTAAAATGTAGGTTATAAGGACTTAACCAATAGGTGGTTAGAAGGAATTGATCATATTAGGGGCACGTACTCCTTGTGAAATAGGTGTTTCACTAAAACCAGTCAGAAGGACTTGATCATCCTAGAGGTAGGTGATCCTTGTAAAAATTGTGTTTCACTATATTTTGGTCAGAAAGACTTGAATGATATCATGTTTTTTATCATACTAGATGACAATTAGTCCATGTGTTTATAGGCTTGAGGGTGGGTTTTATTCCCCAAGAGCGTTTCCCACATAAATATTATGTTGTGTGTATGATCTTGTATTTGTTCATTATTATGACTAACTTGTATATTATGTGAATACTTTTGGTAATTAAATAAGGTTTTTAAAGTATTGTAATTGAATTTGAAACATCTTGAATCATTGATTCACCCCCCAATTAGGGATTGTATCGTTAACACTTTTTACATTTATTTTCTATGTAGTGGATATAGGTCTAAGAATCTTATATTTATAATGTTTTATATCTTGTGTAAATAAGAAAATGTGATTAGGATAACTTTAGGAGGGGTACACATATAAAAATATATCTATTCAAGAGTGTTAGGGTATGGGAAACCAGTGATATTTTAGGCACACTAGTTTTATGTGGCTCTAGTGTCATTAATGTCATGCTAGTGTCTAGTTGGCAGGCTATTGGGCAATGAAGGGCCAAGATTTAGGAATGCAGGTATGAGAATATGTTTTGGCTAATTGGATATGTTTATGGTCAAAAAAATGGTTATAAAAGTGTGATAAATGTTCTAGGATAGGTTTATGGCTAAGCTAAGAATAGGTTTTCTCAAGCAATACTCTTAGCATCCAATTACCACTTTTAAGTGATTACATTTCCCCCCATTTATGCTATAAATGCAACACAGTGAAATGACTAGTATAAAGGAAAAATAAGTGTACTTGGACTTACTTAGGAAGTGAAACTCATGTAGTTGAGTCCAAGTATGTGAATCTGGGTCTGCACATGTGAAGCATGATCCAAATCATGACCTACAATGAAATTTACTTAAATTAATCCTTAATTAAGAGATATCAAGATAAAAATATTATGTTGAATAAATTAACTGAGTAAAGTTGAGTAAAGAGATAGGAAAGAGGAAAAAATGAATACACCTTCTTGAGTATGAAAATTAATGTATGAACCTAGTGATAATGTATGTATGTGCATCCCCATAATGATAAAATCATTAAATAGTTTAGATTGAGATGATAGCTTTCTCAATCCTCATATGCAAGTGGCTCAATAACTCAATCCAGTTCTGACTCCATCATTCCCCACCCTTATTTTGTTTTTTATGACCTGTGAATAGTTTGGATTACGTTGTAAGTGTGTTTAACCCTATCATGTGAGTAGCCTAAGAAATTAATTAGGTTATTAATCCATGATTTCCCACCCATGTGTAGTATATGAACCTGAAATTAACAATGAAAAGTAATAAAAATGTTTAATTGCATATATCTAAGTGTGTATGTTGGCTCTATGGCCACTCGGGTACATTAAGTAGCTCTGGGCCATGGTGTAAGGAATAAAATTGGTGACAACCTAGAATATGATATAAAGTGTATAAAGTTCATATAATGACATGGATTTTTCTATTACATCTGATCAACCTATGTGTAACTGAGCATATGGAAACTATGTGCCTCACACATGCCCCCAATCTAATATCTGAGTATAATGATTCTAGACTAATTTTAAATGTGTATGTGTGTATTTGAAATTAATGTGAGAGTGATCATGTCATTAATGATACCCATAATATAAGTAATTGATATAAATCTTAGTTTAAATGAGTGTATCTGATCAAAATGTAAACATAATTGTCAAACATTTAACTATGCCTATGAAAATCTGTATTATACATGGTGTATTATTCTAGCTAATCTGAACTACCCTAAACCTGGGGATACTAGACTATAACACCATGTATTGTATAATAGTACCATCTATTAATAGTGTCCCAATATAAGTATTAATTTTTGTGTGGTCTAAAATTTGAGTCTTTGAATTGCTTTATGAGTCCTTTTTTTTCCTATCTTACATGTGTTTGATTTCTTAAAGCTAAGCCTGTGTGATAAAAATGTTTTGTCAATGCATTGTAATATCTTGACCTTTGTGACAAACCCATATGAATGCCCTCTCTTTTTAGGGGATTTATTGATCTGTATACGATTGTACTTAAAATAAATTGATCTACAAAATGTGTTTATCAGACCATATATGATAATTACATGATAATCAATACAATGTGCAAACATAACATCATAATGTAAAATAATTTGAGCATAAGTATGTAGTTTAAGATGTATGTTGTCTATAAAATTTCACAATGGTGTTAAGATAGATGTAATAAATGTGTATAATATAAAATTTGAGTAGCTACCTAGAGGTATGGGTCATGATGTCCATCAGACATCCAAGTAAGAACGGTATATTTATGAGGTCATGCATATCATATAAAACTAGTGTGTGTAATAAACAAATACAAGTGTCATAATCATGGTGCATACAAAAATCATATATACAAAACATGTGATGCACAAAAAATAGGCCAAGAGAACACAATAAATTGGACATAGATACATGTCCCTAAATATAATAATAGAAGACATACAAATGTAGAATAGGATTACAAGATGCATTAGTCCATGAGTTAGCCAAGAATATCTATATAAGAAAGCATATAGACACTAAAACATCAATCCCACTCTATCATGGGGTGTTGTAAATGAATTCTAAGATCTATTTAAATAAGTAATATTACTAAACCTTCCAAATAATGTCCCTCCTTGTAAGAACAACCAAGAAGCATGTTTTTCCATAGATTTAGTGTTCCAAGTCTACATCAATGATAAATAGTGTAGTCATATAAAATGAAAAATATGGTAACTTGAGTGTGGCTTCTAACACCCAATACATAGTTCCCACTTTCTTACTCTCTTAACCCTCATAAGCATCTTTTCACTGATTCCTAGACATCCATAGCCTTTCATACTTGATCCCTGCTAAGATAGACCCCTTTTTCCATGACTAATCCACCCCCCAGGTCTCGTCAACTCAAGACAATAGTACCACACTAGGACTATAGAACCGGTGCCACTCCTATCCACTTTTTTGTGATCCTATCCAAGTGCATTTTTGGCCCCAATGATCAATTTCATCTGGTTCCCCATCCTTCTCCTTGTTGGCCTAATGTGAGCATATTCAACCCATGACCAATAAATGCCTATGAAAGCCCATTCAAATATCATTTGGAAAGGGTTGGAAAATATCATTAAGCAAGTAAGAATACAAGCAAGACTAATCAATAAATCTTCTTTATTCTATGCATATAACCAACCAATATGCTTACAAACTTATTCAAATCCTTACACTAGTCCCTAGTCACCTCAAGTAAATCTAGTTTAGCATATTGCATATTCATACACTCAAATTGCATTAAAAACATCAAGTGGAAAAACTACATATGTCTTGATCCCTCTTCGGAGTATTGGCATGTAGGTAATGTTCCCACACAAGGGGTGTAGATACACATTCAGTGAATCTTACACACACTAACCCCCCTTCTCTTTCAAAATTAGTCAAAGCATAATGGAGTATAGTGTTTGAAGAAAAATATTTTCTCTATAGGGAGATCTACATACTTCCAATTATCGAAACTTCATAGACAAGGTCATACAAAATTGATGAACAAAACCCAAAAAGGTCATATCCTCAGGACAATAGCAATAGAGGTGGACTATAGCACTGATGCTTCTTATCCACTTTTGGCATTCTTTTCTAATCATAAAACAAATTTCAGATCTTAGTTTATAATAGTGTCCCATTCTTACACAGTGAATATCAGATCTTGTCTCAGTCATATTAGTCAGTTTTTAGCTAAGTCTTCTTTTCCATCTCTTATTACTATTTTTAAGAAGGTCAAAATTACAATCTAGTTTACACAAATTAGTATATTAATTATTTCATATTTATTTACTAATTTACTACATATACCCTTTAACTAAATTAGGAATAATACACTAATATTACCAAAATTGTTAAAATATTTGGTGAACTCAACTTACTTCATTTGTGCATAAAAACCATAGAAACCTTAGGGTAAATTTCCTACTGATTTTTCCTACTTTTTTAAAATTTTAAATGCATAATAAAATCATAAATTATAATTAAATTTTAAAATTACATAGTAATTTTAAAATAAATTTCTTTCAAACCCTAGTTATCCATACTATGTCTTAGTATTTTCCCAGTAATTTTCCAATAATTTTTTGATTTTTTTACTAGCATATTAAAATAAAAAATCCACTTCAAATTTCAAAATTCAATAGTAATTTTCATAAATATTTATTTTTAAAAACCCTAGTAGTATCTTCTAGGTCTCTTTAATTCAAAAAAAAATCAATAAATTTTTGATTTTTCTTACTTGCATATCTAACTGAAAAATTGACTTTAAATTTCAAATTTTCATAGTAATTTTCAAAATAATTATTTTCAAAACCCTAGTTCAATATACTAGATTCCATTACTTCTTGAGGTATCACCTTACATGTTTGTGAGTTTCGTATCCTTTTTATGCAATTTATAATTAACTATTTTTAGGACTTTACATTTCCTATATTCAGTACTTTCATTTTCTAGCACTTTGTCTATTAAAAATTATTGTAAAAACTTCAATGAAATCTCAAATTGCTTTCCTATTTTAACAATGGCCCAATATACTAGTTTTGATGAAACTGATAAAAGGGAACTTTAAGAATTCTTAACTAAATACCCTGACATGCAATATGACATGCTTAAAATACTACAAGAAGAACAATAAAGAGTGAACAATAGTCAATCTTCCTAAACCATAGAAAAACCAATTGCAAATGACATTACGGGGATAATTATGTCTCAACAAAACCCTCAGTAGCCTAACCTACCTCTATGACACCATCTACATCTAGTACATCTTTGTCTCATGATGTGGTAGCCCTTATGCAAGAGACAAGATCTCTTCAATCTAAGGAGCTACATCTTGAGCAAGGTGCCTCTATACCTAAATAGGCTTTGGATTCTTTTGCTCTACTACATACACCATTGGCATGTCACATTGATTCTAAACCCTTACCACAAGGTTTTGTTCAACCTAAGATTACTCTATATGATGGCAAGGGTGATCTAGAGACACATTTGAGATCTTTTCATGCAACATGCTTGGACTATGTATCAAATGACTGGCTACTTTTTTTATTGCAAAAAAATGAATGGCTACTTACCAAGTTATTTCCACGAAGCCTAAAGTATTATGATTTACAATGGTTTTATAGTCTATCAAATTAGTTGGTTAATGCATTCAATCCTTTGGATGACATCCTCCTAACTTATTTTAGCATTAACATTGGTTATAAGGTTTCATATGCCCTAGTTACACAATAGAAACAAAGGTTAAATGAGCATCTCATAGATTATGTTCTTCGATATAAGACTATTTTGGCTAAGATGACTATCCCCATAACCAATCAAAAGTTTCAAGATCTCTTCAAACAAAGTATTCTACTAGCTTTACATGAGTCAATTATGTTCAAAATATTCTCTTCCTTCACTAAATTATGTCACACACTAAAGGAAAGATAAGTCAAACTAATTTTAATGGGCAAACTCAAGTATACAAGTACCTTAGAAACAATAAATAGTAACAACAAAGTCCCATACAAAGTCAAGGTCAATGATAGCAAGAGTCAGAATCAACTAAAAATTAATACAACTTTTGATCCCCCTCAACATGTGGTTTTATCAACACCTCCTTGGTGAACCTTTATCAATCTACCAATTTCTCTAGCTAGATTTTTACAATATCTATTAGAATGTAACATCATATCTCTCCATCCTATTCAAAAATTTAATCCAAAAAATCATCTTCCGCGGGGATATGATTAGCATGCATTTTGTGAGTTACACAAGGCACCAAGCTATAGAACAAATAGATGCATCAATTTGAGACATAAAATATAGGATTTGATAGATGTCAATCATATTTATCTTGACACTTCAGTTGAGCCTTCTCAAGCAAAGAAAACATAGGATAAAGATTTGAAAATCTTCTTAGATATCTTTTTATATCATTCTAAATAAGAGATAGGGGACACATCAAGGGTCACCATGCATATCATGTACATCCAACACTAGATCCATACAAGGTACTTTCAATTGAGACACATCATTTGAGTAACATGATTGGTGTATACAATTCTAGAGTTTTAGCTAGACCTTCCATCTCCTTCTTAGAGTAGGATATAGTCAAGGATGATTCAGATTCTCATGCACTCTTTATCAGAACTTACATTCATAATCATCATATTCATAGTGATCTCATAGATAATGAATCTAGTGTGAACATGGGCACTATGAAATTCTTACAAGATTTGGGATATTTAGTACATTATATTATCCTAATGGACATAGTTATCAATGTATTTAATGGGCACATACAAATTTCATTGGGTGAGATCATACATCCTCTATATGTTGGCCCAATACACGTGGCCACACCATTCACTATAGTTCTCAATGTAAGATTTTTTTATATGTTACTTGGTTGACCATAAATTTATAAATTGTGTATAGTACCTTCTATAGTTCATAGATGCATGAAATTAATTCATGATAATTAGGTTTTTATAGTTGGTGGAGTTCCATATGTGTTACCACTCCCCACTTCAAAGACATCTACTATTCTGTAGTCACTAGCTTTAGTTTTTCCACTAGTTATAGTTCCTCCTCTAGTTATAATTTAGACATAGTTGAGGCATCCATCGTTAGTGTTGGGTGAATATTTTGTCGGCCAGCTAACTGGTGACCAAAATAGTTCCTATCACCACATCATAGGGAGATGGGTCATCCTGGTGTGTAGGTTTACTACATCAACAGGGGACAAATCTCTCCTCTCATTAAGGGGAGGTTCCCTATTAAATATGCAGAGGCTATATACTATATAAATAAGCAAAAAGTAAGACACAGGGGTGGGATAAGCCATCCATATCTATTTTTTTAGAGATGATGCTAAAATATAGAGGAGAAATCTTGGGTGATTGGTGAAGGTACTTCTCTTCTTTCAGAAGTAACATTCAACCAAGAGCCAGATCCCTTCCTGGATAGTAGAAATCCTAGTGAAGCGACAGAAGGCACTTCTCTTCTTTCACAAGTGATTGTTCTTGAAAACAATAGGAATCTTTTTGGTAGGATAAGTAACAAAAGTGCAGAGTAACTAGAAACTTGAGATGTAGCACAAAGTCTCCACCTTGACTGCCCAAGAGTGAGATACGAAGAACAATGGGGGCACAAAGTCATCCCAACGTCCTTTACACAAAAATAGAAAATAAACACACACTGAAGACAACTGTGATAGCGCAAACTCTAAAAGTAGCTGGCTTCAAGACACCTTCTTGATTACTTTCGCTAGTTCTACTTTTTAGATCAAATGAACAAGAATGCTCCTAGGAAACAGACATAAGAACAATTTCCTAAAATAGCACAAGATATAACATCACAAAGTCTACAAGTCACTTGCTTTATCATTCAAATAAAATAATATGAAATATAATCTAAGATCAAAGTCTCAGTATTTGCCTTTCAATTTGGGTAGAGTTTTGCTTCTGTATACAAGAAGATCTCCTTTAGAATGATACAAGAGATTATAATATATAGCCACCTAGAAAAGACTAGCGTGATTTTTCTTGGAGCGACCCATGTTGCCTTCAATGCTTTGAATACGTCTCCAAGTTTGTCAAAGGACTGAATTGAAAATAGGGTGGCCATCTTAACTATGGCATGTCATTTCATTCCATATGTCTTCTCCTGAGCTTGGAACATCTGGTCTATCCCCTCTAATGTCTATGCAGCTATCCATTTGTCTTTACTTCATGGAAGGAGAAATAGGCTGCGTCCTTAATTTGCAAGCCAAAAAAACCTGCTTAGTGGACTATTCCACCTACTAAAATTACTTATGCATAGATATTTTAGGGTTTTCCCTCTTTTAGCTTTTATCTTTTCTAGCTTTGTCTCTTCCTGCTATGATTTAAGCTCTCAGGCTATCTTTTCGGTCAGTCGCTTGGTTCTTCCTTTGAGTTTCACACTCTATTTGAATTTCCATGAATATTCCATTTAAATTTGATGTCCACGAGACTGTCAATGGTCGCCAGCTACTTGAACCATGTTGAACCTTGAACCCATTGAACCATTGAAAGTTCATTGGTACATTGGTTCATTCAGTCTCTTTTGTTCCATCACCTCTTGGTTCAATCACTTCCTCACTCCTTGGTTGAACCATCCATTGAACCACCTATTAGCTACTTTTTCCTTGACTGAGATTGCCTTTGAACCTAAAAACTCATTAAACCATTTGGTTTAATGTTTTAATCAGTTCATTCTTTAAAGCTCTTTGTGTCTAAGTCTTCAAGGATTCCTTTCTGTGTCTTTGTTTAGCCTTTGGAATGTCCCAAAGCGAAGGTGTCCCTTTGGGTCCTTCGAAAAGGTCCCTTTTTTGATGTCAAGTGTCCCCTGCAAGGGTATCTACCCTTTGGGATTTTTCATGTGACCTTTAGGCTTTTACTTCCCTGGCGGGTTCTTGCATCTTCAGCGGGCTTTTAGCTTTTGGGCTTTTTCTGTCAGGATTTTCCTTCGGACAAAAAGCCCGAAAGAAAGTTTCTTTTCCTTAGCCATTTTTTCCTTTCAATTTCTTCAGGCTTTCTTCCTGAGTGAATTCCTTCAACCTTCTTCACTTAAGCATTTCCATTAGACAAAAAGTATGAAAGAATTATTCCTTTTGGCCCTTTGAACAAATCCAAAGGAATTATGTATTTTCGTTGACCTTCGAACCAATGTTGCCTACCCTCCACAAGGACACTTGCCTCTTTGGCTTTGGGGCAGCCCCTTGAACCTATCGATTGAACCAACTTTGGTTCAATAGTTTAATGGTAGTTCATTCTTTGTTATTTGGCCAAGTCTTTTTGATCTTTTACACCAAGCGCATTGAACCAATTGGTCATTGAACCAACTTTGAAATTGCCTAAGTGTTAAGAGCTTGCTTATTTCCTGTAGAGTCCGTAGAAATAAACATGTGAAGCTCGTAGAACTTGGCCTGTAGAGTCTACAAATTTTATTCCTACAAAGTCGATAGATTCAAGCCTGTAGAGTTCATAGATTCAAGCCTACAGAGTCTATAGATTCAAGATTGTAGAGTCCATAGATTTCTAGAAAAGCTTTGAAAAATAAAGAACCCGAATGCTTAGAACAATTTTTTTTAAAAAGGGGAGAGATGATTTTGGTCATGTAGGACCAAAATAGTTCATATGTTGTTCAAAAAATGAGTGACATTTTTGGGGACCAACAGCTGACTCCAATTGGGGAACTTCCTTTAGGTGAAAACTTGAAACACAACTGAGGGGAGTAGAAACTAGAATCTCCAGTGCCTTGAAGTGTGCCATTGTGATACAGAGTCATGCTACCCAAAAAGAAAGGCTCCAAAAATGAAAACAAAAAGGACAAAATAGAACTAAAGACTATACAGATATACATATGTATAGGTGAAGTTATCTGATACTTCAAGAATTGAAGTACTTCAGATGCTGCTCCTTGTGAGATGAAGAAAAGGGGATGCCATCCTGATAAACTAGAAGAAAACCATTCTGACCCCAAAAACATTAACAGGTGAATGGAGCTCTCCACTAAGAAACCAATTTTCTACATCTTCCTCTTGGCTCTTTCTTCTTCTTTCCCCATGGCAAGATGTGGTCTACAATTTGAAAACCATAACTCCTTACTCTCTTGGCAAAGGGCTCTTTTTGCTGATTTTGGAGTATAATAATATTGTCCACTACCATATCTTGTTATTCTACTAGTTCAGTCCAACACATATTTTGATCATCAGCATTAGATCCCTGACAAACCATTAGCTCAACATCTCCTTTGGTTTGAGGGAGTTTGATCTCTTCATCTTGAGCAGTATTCAATTTGAGCAATAGAGATCTGCATCCAGCATGAGTGGAAGAATTTCTGCCATCAGATTCTAGGATCTAAGCATCATTAAAAGTTGATCTTCTATTAGATTTATCTTCATCAGAGATGGAAGATCCTTCTTGATTTGTACTGTGCCCTACCAATTCTTCTGATGCCTGATTTAGATCAAATCCTGGATTGCCAGTTATAGGACTTTGATCAACTAAGACATGAGCATCCTCTATGGTTAAGGAGTAATTACCCCTACCTGAAGGCTCAAACAGAATTTGAGCAGTAGGGGATAACATTTGGGTGACCATAATCTTTGCCTCAGACGGGTCCACACCTAGCTCTTCACCAATGTTTAACTACTCAAGATTGGCTTGTAGGTATTCAAACTTAGTCATTTGAATTTTGGATTTCTTGATATGATCAATCATGTCAAATGACTGAGATGGACTTGGATAGAGGATGGGATTTCATTATTTTGGTTTTTGGGAGGGGGAGGACTGATCTACGAAGTTGAAGTAGAAGGTACAGAGATGTGTGATGTATAACCTTCTTGGCAATCACTGGATCCTTTGATTGGAAAGGTAAAGTGGTTCCCTGCTTAGTAATTTGAATTGCATGCTGAGTTCATTCCTTTGTTCTTTCTTTATCAGCTTGCTTGGCTGACTGATTCTTAGACCAGGTGAATACTGCATATGATTCTTTGAATACTTCACCTTCACTTCTGGGTCCATCTTGGTAATTTAGGAAACCAATGTGGGAGTCACCAGCTGATTCTTCTAGATCCTCCTTGAAGAGATCAACACTATTTTCTTGCTCAAATTTAGGTTAGAAATAGGAAATATGTTCTGTTTCTAGATATCTAACTGCTGAGTTGGTTGGAGGTGATTCAAGGATAAGGTTCCTATGTGGGGGAGGAAGATGATTTGGTTTCCCTTAACTTTTGGTAGTGTTGCCTTGATATGGCTAATTGGGAAATGTTCTCCTTGGTATATCTTTATATAGAGGAGCAGAAGACATACCTTGTGCCATATGCCTTTTCAAGGCTAGCAATTCATTTACCAGCTTTTGTACCATTGGGCCAATGATGACTGTGGGTGAGTATTCAGAAGATGAAGAGGGTTTGCCTCTAGTTGGGTCTCTCCTTATCTTTTCTACCAAGATAAGGTCATCTTCTAGCTTAGTAGCCAAGCCTTGAGTAGCCTCAAGGTCTATGTGGCTAGCTCATCTCAGCAAAAAACTCACTTCAGGCAGTTGTGAGTTGATGAAGAAACATTTGAGGTTCTGAGGTGTTAGCTGGGTAACCATCAAAATCATGTGCCTTAGCTTGTTGAACTTGGCAATAAAATCCCTCATAGGCTCATGAGGCTCTTTCTTCATCTGAGTGAGTTGAGACAACAAGGTATGTGCATCTTTTATGGGCTTGAACCTTGCTTCGAACTTAGCTTTGAGTGTATCCTAGTCAGTCATTAATCTAGCTTGCAGATGGTAGAACCAGTTTGTAGCAACACCTTGTAGTGTCTCCACAAAAATCTTGACTTACACGTCTTCAAATTTTAGGGTGAACTATCCCATCACTAAATATTTTGGGAATTTTTTTTCTTGAACTACATGGGAGTTCATGCAGAGGTGGAGTCAAGTTGAGTGGGCCAAAAGAGTTATTTTAGGGGCCTCGATCTACCATGATTTAATTATAAAAAATAGGGATAACAAATCTAGGTGGAGTTGCCAGATTGTAAAACAAAAATGGGAAAGAATTGTCCCTGCTTCAACTTGAATCTTGAGGCTTCAAACTGTGCATTCTATCCTAGTGGCTCTAGTTTTATAGACCAGATAATATAATAGATATGGAGGAAGATGGTAAGGCTATAATGAATAATGGGTAGGACACGTAATAGAGTTTACAGAGTTTATATAATGGATAAGGGAAGGAACTGCTTCAATCTGAAACTTGAGGCTTCAGACCACACGTTCATCCCCAGTGAAGTCACTAGAAAACTGTTGGGTGAATATTTTGTTGGCTAGCTAACTGGTGACCAAAATAGTTCCTATCACCACAGCATAGGGAGATGGATCATCCTAGTGTGCAGGTTTACTACATCAACAGGGGACAAATCTCTCCTCTCATCAAGGGGAGGTTCCCTATTAAATATGCGAAGGCTATATACTATATAAATAAGTAGAAAGTAAGACACGGGGGTAGGATAAGCCATCCATCTCTCTTTTTTTAGAGATGATGCTAACAAACAGAGGAGAAATCTTGGGTGATTGGTAAAGGTACTTCTCTTCTTTCAGAAGTAACATTTGGCCAAGAGCTAGATCCCTTCTTAGATAGTAGAAATCCTGGTGAAGTAACATAAGGCACTTCTCTTCTTTCAAAAGTGCTTGTTCTTGTAAACAATAGGAATCTTTTCGGTAGGACAAGTAACAAAAGTGCAGAGTAACTAGCAGCCTGAGATGTGTCACAAAGTCTTCACCTTGACTTCCCAAGAGTGAGATACAAAGAATAATGGGGGCACAAAGTCATCCCAAGGTCCTTTACACAGAAATAGAAAATAAACACACACTGAAGACAACTATGACAGTGCAAAGGCTAAAAGTAGATGGCTTTAGGACACCTTCCTGATTACTTCTGATATTTCTACTTGTTAGATCAAATAAACAAGAATGCTCTTAGGAAATAGACATAAGAACAATTTCCTAAAATAGCACAAGCTATAACAGTACAAAGTCTGCAAGTCACTTGCTTTCTCATTCAAATAAAATAATATGAACTATAATCTGAGCTCAAAGTCTCAGTATTTGCCTTTCAATTTGGGTAGAGTTTTGATTTTGTATACAAGAAGATCTCCTTTATAATGATATAAGAGATTACAATATATAGCTGCCCAAAAAAGATTTGGCATGCTTTTCCTTGGAGCGACCCATGTTGCCTTCAATGCTTTGAATGCATCTCTAGGTTTGTCAAAGGACTGCATTAAAAATAGGGTGGCTATCTTAACTATGGTATGTCATTTCATCCCATATGTCTTCTCCTAAGCCTATAATATCTAGTCTGTCTACTATGACGTCTGTGCAGCTATCCATTTATCTTTACTTCATGGAAGGAAAAATAGGTCGCATCCTTAATTTTCAAGCCAAAAAACTTGCTTGGTGGACTATTCCACCTACTAAAATTACTTCTGCATATATATTTTAGGCTTTTCCCTCTATTATCTTTTGTCTTTTCTAGTTTTGTCTCTTCCTGCTATGATTTGGGCTCTCAGGCTATCTTTTTAGTCAGTTGCTTGGTTCTTCCTTTAAGTTCTGTGCTCTATTTGAATTTTCACGGATATTCCCTTTAAATTTGATGTCCATGGGACCGTCAATGGTCACCAGTTGCTTGAACCATGTTGAACCTTGAACCTATTGAACCATTGAAAGTTCATTGGTACATTGGTTCATTAAGTCTCTTTTGTTTCATCGCCTCTTGGTTTAATCGCTTCCCCACTCCTTGGTTGAACTGTCTATTGAACCACTTGTTAGCTGCTTTTTCCTTAACTGAGGCCACCTTTGAACTTACAAACTCATTGAACCATTTGGTTCAATGGTTCAATGGTTTAATCGATTCATTCTTTCAAGCTCTTTATGTCTAAGTCTTCAAGGATTCCTCTCTGCATCTTTGTTCAGCCTTTGGAATGTCCTGAAGGGAAGGTGTCCCTTCAGGTCCTTAGAAAAGGTCTCTTTTCTAAATTCAAGTGTCCCCCACAAGGGTATCTACCCTTTAGGATTTTTCATGTGACCTTTGGGCTTTTACTTCCCTGGTAGGTTCTTGCATCTTTGGCAGGCTTTTGGCTTTTGGCTTTTGGGCTTTTTCTATCAGGGTTTTCCTTCGGACAAAAAGTCTGAAAGAAAGCTTCTTTTCCTTAGCCATTTGTTCCTTTCAATTTCTTTGGGCTTTCTTCCCGAGTGAATTCCTTCAGCCTTCTTCACTTAATCATTTCCATCAGACAAAAAGTTTGAAAGAATTGTTCCTTTTGGGCCTTTAAACAAATTTAAAGGAATTCTATCTTTTCTTTGACCTTCAAACCAATGTTGCCTACCCTCCATAAGGGCACTTGCCTCTTTGGCTTTGGGGCAACCCCTTGAACCTACCGATTAAACCAACTTTGGTTCAATGGTTCAATGGTTCAATTGGTTCATTATTCATTATTTGGCCAAGTCTTTTTGATCTTTTACACCAAGTGCATTGAACCAATTGGCTGTTGAACCAACTTTGAAATCGCCTAAGTGTTGAGAGCTTGCTTCTTTCCTGCAGAGTCCATAGAAATAAACATGCAAAGCTCATAAAACTTGGCCTGTAGAGTCCATAGATTTTCTTCCTATAGAGTCCATAGATTCAATCCTGTAGAGTCTATAGATTCAAGCCTATAAAGTCCATATATTCAAGCCTATAGAGTCCATATATTTCTAGAAAATCTTTCAAAAATGAAGAACCCGAATGCTAAGAAAAATTTTTTTTAAAAAGGGGAGAGATGATTTTGGTCATGAAGGACCAAAATAGTTCATATGTTTTTCCAAAAATGAGTGACATTTTTGGGGACCAAAAATTAGCACAAATATTTCATACACCTCCATAACTTTAAGATTCTAGACAATTTCTAACTACAGTGTTCACACCCAAAGTAGTATCATTGAGATCTCATACATCTACTCATAGAGCACATGTTCAGAGATCTTCTACTACCAAATGGGTCTCTAATATCCCTATAGTTATATCCACTTCTAAAAGTTACAGGGGGACCCCATACTTGATTCTTACTTTATATATTTAAAGACATTTACATCATATATAGCTTTCAATGCCACAGTCTTTTCATTTCCATTATGCTTCATGATTATACATGATGCCTCTCCTTGGTAGAGGACACCATGATAGGGATTATTCCATGAGACTCATCGGTTAGTATCATTTGTTCTCGGTATTATTTGTATATAGTTTATTTTTGCTTACTTGTACACAGTTCCTTCTTCCAAATTATTATACATAGCCTTCCTATGATTGATTGTACATACCTTAAAATGTTCAAAATAAAAAAATATATAATATTTCAATATAAAAAAACATTTAAAATATGTTAAAACACCGAAAACATTGTTACAACTATGCTATATTTACATTTGTTTTTTATTCTATTATTTTTTGGTTTATCTACATTACCATGCTTCACTTTATCTTTTTTGAGTGTGTGTAGTGACATTGAACTCTTTGATTTCTTCATTTTACCCATTGAGGGGTCATCTTACTTCTACATTTGAGACATCGATACATATACCCACTAGGGACATCTTATACATGACTACATCATCCAGGTTATGTCATTCTTACACCACACACTCTATTTATCATGTTGATGTATATTACTTACCAGCTTACATAGATCACTTTATTGACATTCACTAGTATATTACACTTGTGTATTTCTTGGCATTTACCTAGTCTTATACTCCATGTCTTCAATACTTTCACTTCTTTCTTTGATTAGTTAGGTGTGACTATATTTCTAGTATTTACATTCTTTCCTTTCTTTCTTTACATAGCTAGATATCATTGAATTTTTTAGTTTCCTATTTGTCTCCTATATGTGCCTTAGGACATATGACAATGTCCTTTGCTTCTATTCATGTGTGTGCCTTATTACATTTTCCAATGTCCTTTACCTGTACTCTTATATGTGATTGTGACCCTCACATTAACCTTACTTGTTTCAATTTTATGTGTATGTGACATTTGAACATGACTTGTATTCTTGCTTTCTAGTTTGAATGACATGTGCCCATGTCCCTTATTTGATTCATCACTTGGCCATTTTTGTATGCTTCTTATTTTTTTCCATGTGTGCATGTTGATTTTTTGCTTCCCATTGTTTGTAATGCCAGGACCCACATCATGTATTATCTTGCTTTCTTGGATGCCATGATGGACATCATGTTCCATCCCTCCATAAAAACTAACAAATAGAAACTAACAATTCTTGTTCTAATTCAGTATATTAAACATGATATTACAATGTTATATCTATCTAGGCATACCCTTGTTGATCTAATAATATCTCATTACAAACCATTCTATATCTTGCGATATCTTGTTGATTGTCTTTGGTATAACATGTATCTTTGCAACATAACACACTTGTAGGGATATTTATTTTGAGGGTAGTCATTGCATGTTTTTAACTTATACCTTCAGAAGAGGGGGTAATAAATAGGGGTTTTATTACAAATATTAGAACTCTTAAGGGTCAAAAATCTAGCTTTTAGAACAACCAAAATAGTAACCAGACATCAAAATAGTCAGAATAGACTAGGTAGATAGTGAAAATGTCAAAATAGTCACCAAATTTGGCCCAAGATAATAGTGCTAAGATTGGAATACAAAATTAGTGTCACTACTATCTATTTTTTGTGCTCCTATCTAAATAATTAAAAAACTAGACTTTCTAGAAGTAGGCAGAAAAGTAGGTTCAACTACAGTTTTACATAGTCAGACCTGTTCAAAATCAGAATTTTTTAGTACACTTTTGCTTAGAAAATCCAGATATAGGGGGTATCATGTATGGTATGATGGCTATCACTTAAAATTTTATATATGGTAGTTGGTATAAATTCTAAATTAGAATCCGTGTTTCAGACACCAATGATTAGGGGCAATGTGCATGGCACATTTATTTTATTTTCTTTCTGAGTTCAACATTACCCAATCATTCTTAGTAGTTATGTGATTTATTCCATTTGTATGTGGTTGGCATCATTTTTGAGTGGATTTAATATAAGCCTAACTTCTATATTTTGGATTGGTTTTCCTATAAGCCTAGTGCACCAGTTTTAGAGTGGCTTTATACAAGCCTAATCTTCTTCTTCCAAAGTGGCCAATAGTGGCCTAGTTTCTAGCATAAATTCAACTATCCACACCAACATTGTTAGATTAAAGATCATTCATAGGATTCAAGATGAATTTCATTCAACACACATTTCATACTAGTATTAGTTTATAGCTTCATTTTATAAGACAATGATGGAGCTAAAGGACTAGCTAGCCTTTACATTCTTAAGCCACCTATTTAAAGGGATTAGACACATAGTCCAAACATTGATGTGTTTTTCCCCAAAATTGTCACTCATTTTTGGAACATGTGAACTATTTTGGTCTTATAAAACCAAAATTGTCTCTTCCCTTTTCTAAATTTGTTTTGAGCATTCAATTTCTTTATTTTCCAAGCTTTTCCAATAAAGGGACTAGTTCATTCAATGGGTTTAATGGCTTCTTCGAGCAAGTTCAATCAAAAGGGGCAAGTTTCCAACACTTAGACACTTTTTGAGGCTAGTTTAAGCACCAAGCAACCAGTGACATCCCCGTAGACGTCAAATTTAGGTTTCTCCCAAGCTTCTCTCAGAATCCAGTAGACTCTGCCAAGTGTCATCTACCGAGACACATTTTCAAATAAAGTTTCAAAGTAGTGGAACTAGCCACGTGTCCCATTGTAACTTAGTGGAGCATGATAAGTGTTGGTGTATACATCTTAGGCTTCCCATAAGTTTCAAACCTTATCTCAATAAGCTTCTCTTAGAGTCCCATGGAAAGCGCCAAGTGGCAATAGTGGAAAGTTTGTAATTCATTTCTAAAAAGCTATGAAAGTTGCCACGTGTCCCTGGAAACACTTGTCAGAAGCCTCCAAGTGTCGACATTCATGAATTTTGATGTTTCTAGAGCTCAACAAAAGCTACCACATGTCATCTCTCGTAGGAATCTCAAAGGTTTCTAAAAAGTGGTAGATACCCCCAAGTGTCCTCACCTATTCTGGTGAAAGATACCACGTGTCACTTGTTTAAAGCAGCAGAATGTGCCACATGTCAAAAATGAAACACTCCCAATGCAAAGATGCAGAGCCAGGGAAAGATTTCCTTCAAACAATTATCTAAAGGAATTCCTTTAGACATTTTGTCTGGAGGAAATAAAGGATCAAACCTAACCGAAGAAATTGAGACCCGAAGAGGCACTCAACACTCAACAAGTGAAAATGACATGAAAGAATTGTCAAGGAAAGTGACGGGCCCATAGATGTCAAATTAATGGAAATGAAATAGATGTTGATCTTTAAAAGCTAGAACATGGACTAGAATGTAAAAGGCCAAAATTCCAAAAGAAAGAACCACTGAGAGAAGGAGCGTAAAGAGCCAGTAAAGCTGGGAACGTAGCCCTAAGAGCTTAAATTCTAGGAAGAGACAAAGCTAGAAAAGACAAAATTAGAAAGAGGGAAAAGCCCAAAATATCTATGGGAGTTATTTCCCATAGGTAGAATAGTTCATCAGGTAGATATTTATGCTTGCAAACATTGAAGGCATAGGCTATTTGTCTCCCTTGGGATAAAGGGAAAGTGGACAGCTACGTGGATATTAGTGATAGAATAAGTGACTCAAGCTCAGGAGGAGACATTTGAGATGAATCAACATGCCACAGTTAAGGCAACTACCCTATTCTGGGATGGCCCTCCCTGACAGAACCAAAAGTGCATCCAAGGCATTAATGCACGGCATGGATCGCTCCATGGGACAAAGTGCCAAGTCTCCCTTGGCCTCTATATAATGTAATCTCTTGTATCATTTTAGGTGAGATCTTCTAAATAAATAAGAAAAAATCTGCCCAAATTGAAAGGCGAATACTGAGACTTTGGGCTCAGATTGTTGTTCATATCATTTTATCTAAATGAGAAAGCAAGTGTTTGTAGACTTTGTGTTGTTATAGCTTATATCATTTTAGGAGATTGTTATTATGTCTATATTTTGAATGTGTTCTTATTTATTTAATTTAGCAAGTAGAACTAGTGAAAGTAATTAGGAAGGTGTCTTGAAGCCAGCTACTTTTAGACTTTGTGCTGTCATAGTTATCTTTAGTGTGTGTTTGTTTTCTATTCCTGTGTAAAGGACCTTGGGATGACTTTTTCCCCCCATTGTTCTTCATATTTCACTCTTGGGCAGTCAAGGTGGAGACTTTGTGCTACATCTTAGATTGTTGGTTACTCTACACTTTGTTACCAGTTACTTATCCAACCTGAAAGATTCACGTTGTTTGCAAGAACAAGAACTTCTGAAAGAAGAGAAGTGCCTTCTATCATTTCACCAAGATTTCTACTATCCAAGAAGGGATTTGGATCTTGGTTGAATGTTACTTTTGAAAGAAGAGAAGTAGCTTCACCAATCACCCAGGATTTCTCCTTTGATCTGTGAGCATCATCTCTGAAAAAAGAGAGATGGGTGGTTTATCCTACCCTGAGTGTTATTTTCAGCTTATATTTATAGTATATAGCTCTTACATATTCATAGGGAACCTCCCCTTGATGAGAGGAGAGATTTGTCCCCTGTTGATGTAGTAAACTTACACATTTGGCTGACCAATCCCCCTATGCTATGGTTAAAGAGACCTATTTTGCTCACCAATTAGCTAGTTGACAAAATATTCACCTAATAGTTTTTGGTGACTCTACTGGGGATGAACATGAAATTTGAAGCCTCAAGTTTCAAATTGAATCATTCTGTACCATTATCCATTACATATTCTAGTGCCTCTATTCTGTGTCTTACCCATTATCATTATAGCCTTACCATCTTCCTCCATCTCCATTATATTATTTGGTCTACAAAACCAGAGCCACTAGGAAGAGCACGTAGTTTGAAGTCTCAAGCTTCAAGATAAAGTAGGTCCTGCTCTTTTCCATTTTTGTTCTACAATCTGGTAACTCCACGTTATACTAGAAGCTAAAAATCTCAAGGTATTATTGACCCTGCATTTGAGTTGGTGCAGTAGAGTAATTTTGATTTGTTTCCTTCACAACCTCACCTTTAATGAACTAGGAGTCTTCCTCTTATCAGGTCACCAACATAAGGTAGAGCTTCCTTTTCTACTGTTAGCAGAGCTTTGCCTATCCACACACCACCCAAATTTGTTATCTCCCTTTTCCATAGTCTAATCATGGCTCAAGGCCCCTGGGGTAACTCATTTGGCCCACTAAATCTTACTCCACCTCTACATGAACTTCCACGTAGCTCAAGAAAGAATTTCCCCAAATTATCTAAAGATGGGACAGTTCATCGTGATGAACACATTGCAGCCTTTAGCATAGCTTGTGGTGTAATAGGAGTGGAATTTAAAGATGTGGCAGTTAGGATTTTCATGGAAACACTACAAGGTGCTGATACAGACTGATTCTACCATTTGTAGGCTCGATCAGTGACTAACTGGGACACACTCAAAGATAAATTTGAAGCCAAGTTCAAACCTGTAGAAGATGTGCATGCCTTGTTGGCCCAACTCACGTAGATAAAGAAGGAGCCCCATGAACCTATGAGGGACTTCATTTCTAGGTTGGGAAAGCTAAGGCATAGGATTCCCATGATCGCCTAGCTGACACCTCAGAATCTCAAATGTTTCTTCATCAACTCACAACTGCCTAAAGTGAGTTTCTTGCTGAGACAGGATAGACAGATAGACCTTGATACTACTCAAGACTTGGCTACTGAGGTAGAAAATGACCTTATCTTGGCTAGAAAGATAAGGAGAGACCCTAACAGAGGTAAACCCTCTTCATCTTTTGAATACTCCCCTTCAGCCACCACTGATCCAATGGTGCAGAAGCTAGCAAATGAATTATTGGTCCTCAGAAGACAAATGGCCCAAGTTATGTCTACTCCTCCTATTTAGGATATGCCAAGGAGGACATTTCAAAATCAAGTGCACCAAGGCAATGCTGTTAGGAATCAAGGGCAGCCAAATCATCTTCTTCCCACATAGATGAACCTCACCCTTGAAGCACCTCCAACCAACTAAGCAATTAGATATCTAGAAACTGAACATGATTTCTCTTTACAACCTGAGTTTGATCAAGAAAATGATGCAAATCTCTTCACAGAGGGTCAAGAAGAGTCAGTTGGTGACTCCCACATTGGTTTCCTAAATTATCAATATGAACCCAGAGGTGAAGGTAATGCAACTGAAGGGTCATATGCTATATTCACTCAGTCTAAGAATTAATCAGCACAACAAGATGATAAGGAGAAAGCACAGGAATGACCTTAACCAATAGTTTCAATTACTAAGTGGGGTCCCACTCTTCCTTTTTAGCCAAAGGACCTAGTGATTTCAAGAAAGGTAACTACCTCAAATACCCTTATGCCTTCTACTTCAAATTCATAGTCCAATCCTTCCCCTTCCAAAAATCAAAAGGATAAATTTCCATCCTCTACTCCTGGCTCATTCTAGACATTTGACATAATTGACCACATAAAGAAAACCAAAATTCAAATGTCTGAATTTGAGTTCCTACAGTCCAATCCTGAGTAATTAGATAAGTTGGTTTAATGTGTCAAGAACCAAACCATCCCTACAAGACAAGAGATTAAGAAAGTAGCTCATGATCCCCCAAGGAACATGTCCATCCCAAACAATCTTGTCATTACTCCTCCTATTGCCATTGGGAAAATAGAGCCTTTCTATGTTTCCCTATTGATAAATGGTCACCAGCTCAATAATTGCATCATTGATTCTGGGGCTTCAGACAATGTCATGACTACTAAAGTGGTAGAATATCTAGGTCTCACTCTAACCAAGACATTTGGGAGATGTTTCTCCATGGAGAACAAATAAGCACCACTGCTGGGGAAAATTAAAGACACATAATTTGCATTTTTTGCCTTTTCAGACAAGTGAATCAAGATGACTATCTTAGTGGTTGGCATCCCAGCATCATATGGCATCCTTCTTTGGTATAACTTCTACAAGGATGTTGGAGGGGAATTAAGCATGGACTTGTCTCAGGAAAGAATCCATGTGAAAGGTGTAATGTAGAGGTTACTTCCTGAGAAGGAGGTAAAATGTGTTATCACTCAGACATCAAGGCCTGAAGCTCAAATTCTATTTGAGTCTTCAAGTAGGGGTAATTAGTTTCTATCTACTAAAGGCATTCATGTTTCATTAGATGAAAATCCTATAGGTGATGATCTAGGAATTGGTTCAGATGGAACAACACCAAGTATGCCTAATGGTGCCAATCATTGGCAGGTGTTGAATGGGAACAATCAAATCATGTGTTAGACTGAACTAGAAGAGCAACCAATTATGGTAATGGACCATGTTATTGTGAATCATAATTAGGAAAAGGAACTCTTTTCCAAGAGAGCAAAGATTCATGGTTTTTGGATTAAAAGTCAAGTCTTGCTATGGGGCAAGAGGAGAAAACCAAAGGGAAGACACAAACAATTAGTTTCCTGGTGGAGAGTTCCATTCACCCATCACCGATTCTAGGGAAAAAATGGCTTCTTGCTTGTTTATTATGATAGAGCACCATTTTCACTACCTCTCGGGGGGAAACATCTGAAGTAATTCAATTCTTGAAGTACCAGATAAGTTCACCTGTATATTTGTATAGTTTTTGTTTTTGCTTTGAGTTGTTCATTTTCATTTTTAGAACCTTTATTTTTGGGTAGCATGACTCTATAGCCCAATGGCACACTTTAAGGCACTGTAGATTTTGGTTTCTACTCCCCTCAGTTGTTCCAAGTTCTCAATTGAAGGAAGTTCCCCAACTGGAGCCAACTATTGTTGCCCAAAATTGTCACTCATTTTTGGAATAACATGTAAACTATTTTGGTCCTGTAAAACCAAAATTGTCTCTTCCCTTTTCTAAATTTGTTTTGAGTATTCAATTTCCTTATTTTCCAAGATTTTCCAATAAAGGGACTAGTTGATTCAATGGGTTCAATGGCTTCTTCGGGCAAGTTCAATCAAAAGGGGAAAGTTTCCAACACTTAGATGCTTTTTGAGGCTAGTTTAAGTGCCAATCAACTAGTGACGTCCCCATAGACATCAAATTCAAGTTTCTCCCAAGCTTCTCTCAGAATCCAGTGGACTCTACCAAGTGTCATCTACCAAGACATAGTTTCAAATAAAGTTTCAAAGCAGAAAAACTAGCCACGTGTCCCATTGTAACTCAGTGGAGAATGACAAGTGTCGGTGTCCATGTCTTAGGCTTCCCATAAGTTTCAAAAATTATTTTGATAAGCTTCTCTCAAAGTCCCATAGAAAGTGACAATTGGTAATAGTGGAAAATTTATAATTCATTTCTAAGAAGCTACTGAAAGTTGCCATGTGTTCTTAGAAAAACTTGTTGAAAGCCTCCAAGTGTTGACATCTGTGACTTTTAATGTTTCTACAACTCAACAAAATCCACCATGTGTCATCTCCCATAGGAATCTCAAAGGTTTCTAAAAATTGATAGATGTTTCCAAGTTTCCTTGTCTATTCTAGTGGAAGATACCACATGTCACTTGTTCAAAGCAGTGGAATGTGCCACATGTCAAAAATGGAACACTCCTAATGCAAAGACACAGAGCCAAGGAAAGATTTACTTTATAAAAATTGTTCAAAGGAATTCCTTCAGACATTTTATCCAAATGAAATAAAGGATCAAGCCTAACTAAATAAATTGAGACCCAAAGAGGCACTCGACACTCAGCAAGCGGAAAAGGCACGAAGGAATTGTCAAAGAAACTGATGGGCCTGTAGACGTCAAATTCATAGAAATGAAATAGCCATTGATCTTTGAAATCTGGAACATAGAACCAAATGCAAAAGGCCAAAATGCCAAAAGGAAGAACTGTTGAGAAAAGGAGCGTAAAGAGCCAGTAAAGATGGGAACGTAGCCCTGAGAGCTTAAATTCCAAGAAGAGATAAAGATGGAAAAGACAAAAATAGAAAGAGGGAAAAGCTTGAAATATCTATGGGAGTTATTTCTAGTAGGTGGAATAGTTCATTAGGTAGATATTTGGGCCTACAAACATTGAAGGCATAGCATATTTGTCTCCTTTGGGGTAAAGGCAAAGTGGATAGCTACGTGGATAACAAGTGATATGATAAGTGACTCAAGCTAAGGAGGAGACATTCGAGATGAATCAACATGCCATAGTTAAGGTAGCTACCATGTTCCATCATGGCCCTCCCTGATAGAACCAAAAATGCATCCAAGGCATTAATGCATAGAATGGGTCACTCCATGGGACAAAATGCCAAGTCTCCCTTGGCCTCTATATAATGTAATCTCTTGTATCATTTTAGGTGAGATATTCTTAATACATAATCAAAACTCTGCCTAAATTGAAAGGCAAATACTGAGACTTTGCGCTCAGATTATTTTTCATATCATTTTATTTGAATGAGAAAGCAAGTGTTTGCAGACATTGTGCTGTTATAACTTGTATCATTTTAGGATATTGTTCTTATGTCTATCTTCTAAATGTGTTCTTGTTTATTTAATTTGGCAAGTAGAACTAGTGAAAGTAATCAAGAAGGTGTCTTGAAGCCAGCTACTTTCAGACTTTGTGATGTCATAATTATCTTTAGTGTGTGTTTGTTTTTTTTCTTGTGTAAAGGACCTTGGGACAACTTTATGCCCCCATTATTATTTGTATTTTACTCTTAGGTAGTCCAGGTGGAGACTTTATGCTACATCTTAGATTGCTAGTTACTCTACACTTTGTTACTAGTTACTTATCCTACTTGAAAGATTCCTATTGTTTGCAAGAACAAGCACTTTTGAAAGAAGAGAAGTGCCTTCTATCATTTCACCAGGATTTCTACTATCCAGGAAGGGATCTGGCTCTTGGCTGAATGTTACTTTTGAAAGAAGAGAAGTACCTTCACCAATCACCCTAGATTTCTCCTTTGATCTATGAGCATCATATCTAAAAAAAGAGAGATGGATGGTTTATCCTACCCCCGAGTGTTATTTTTAGCTTATATTTATAGTATATAGCTCCTAAATATTCATAGAGAACCTCCCCTTGATGAGAGGATATATTTGTCCCCTGTTGATGTAGTAAACCTACACATTTGGCTAACCAATCTCCCTATGTTGTGGTTGAAGAGACATATTTTTCTCACCAGTTAGTAGGTTGACAAAATTTCACCCAACATGATGAACACACTCATGATCACCTAGCTTTAATTAGTGGGTGATTATGTAACCAAAGGCCTAGCCTTTTCATTCTTGATCCACTTCCAACAAGTTGAGAACTCAAATTTATTCATGATATTACTCTTTATTCAGCACACATCCAACATCACTCAGCATCATAGTAGGTTTTGTATTGATTCATGTACTTAGTGAGGTGTATTCATTGCTTTCTATTCTTTTTTCTCTTACCCAACTTTTTAAATTCTTATTTAAGATATAGTGTATCTAGTAATAACTGATCTACTCTTTTTTTTTTCTTATAAATTCATATTTCATAGTGTGCTCTCTCTATACACAGTGACATCACACAACTTCATGAGTTTTGCCCTTGTAGGTAAGTTTAGGTACACTTTATATTTTTTCTTTATCCTAGTATTTTGATTTGTTGCATCACTAGAATAAAGTGGGGGGGGGGGGGAATTTAATCATATAATATATAAAAATTAGTAACTTGAGTGTGGTTTGTGACACCCAATCCATAGGTCCTTGTTTGCTCTCCTGACCCTCATAAGCATATTTTCACTAATTTTCAATCATCCATAACCTTCCAAACCTGATCCCAACTAAGCCAAACCCCTTTTTATATGAGTAATCCATCCCCCAAGTCCTATCAACTTAGGACAATAGTACCATACTTAGACTATAGTGCCAATGCCACTCCTATCTACTTTTGACACTCTTGTTTAGGTGCCTTTTTGGCCCCAATAGTTATTTTCTTTTGGTTCCCCATACTTATCCTTGTAAGCCTAATGCAAGTAAATTCAACCCATTAAAAATAGATCCCTATAAAATCCCATTTAAAGATCATTTGGAAAGGGTTGGCAAATATCATTAAGAAAGCAAAAATACAAGAAAGACTACTCAATCAATCTTCCTTATTCTCTGCATATAACCAACTAATACACTTACATGCTTATTAAAATCCTTACACTAGTCCCTAGCCACCTCAAGTAAATCTAGTTTATCATATTACATATTAATACACTCAAATTGCATAAAGTAGATCAAGTGGGTGAACTACATATGGCTTGATCACTCTTTGAAGTATTGGTATGTAGGTAGCATGCCCAAACAAGGGGTGTGGATACACATTCAGTGAATCTTACACACACTAACCCCCTTCTCTTTTGAAATTGGTCAAATCACAATAGAGTATAGGGTTTAAAGATAATGATTTTCTATACAAGGAGTTATACATACTTTTAACTATCAAAACATCAAAAATAGGGTCACATAGACCTGGTGAAAAAAATCCAAAAAGCTCAGACCCTTAGGATAATAGTAGTAGAGGAGGACTACAAAGTCGATGCCACTCATATCCACTTTTAGTGCTCCTATCCAATCATAAAATGAATTTTAAATCTTAGTTTATGATTGTGCCCTATTCTTGCATAGTGAATATCAAACCTTGTCTCAAGCATATCAGTTAGTTTTTAGTTAAGTCTTCTTTTTCATATCATATTACTATTTTTAGAAAGGTCAAAATTACAATCTAGTTTACACAAATTAGTGGCTTAATTATTGCATATTTATTTACTAATTTACTAAATAGAACCTTTAACTAAATTAGGAATAATACACTAATATTCCCAAAAAATTTAAATCAAGTAGCTAGATCTTCTATCATTTCCTAGTGCACAAGTGGCTTAGGCTCATGAGTTTGATCAATTTATGCATAGTGATTTTTTATAACTAAATCTCCCATTTTAGTCAATGGTTAGGCCCTATACTTTTAGTTTTCTAAAAATTTTGAGGATCAGTCATGATCATCCATCTTGAGATCAAGATGTGTGGCCATGAACTAATTAAGTTTTAGAGGGACAAGCCATAAATATTCTCATTAATACTTGGAGGAATGGGGCATTGATGAAGCACGAGAAGGCTTAATCCTTATATTTTCTTCATTAATGGCTTATGTATGCCACCCCATTGATGATGTCATGGAATGATACAAATTTTAAAAATGAATTTCCAATTAATAGATTTTCAATAAATTCCATGGAATTTTCACTTAGGCTCTTGATTTGTTTTAATTTTCCTATGTAGATTTCATTAATTTTATACAATTCTTTGGAAATATATTATACTCTTAATCAACCTATTTATAAATGTCATTTTACAAAGTCATAATTTGATTATAGTATAATTAAAAAAAGGTGTTAGTTGTGTATGGAATAATACCCCAATTAGGGCATTATGGATATGAAATAATATATGCACATGACATGTGTTGTTGAATTAGAAGAATCCAATGGTATAGAGTGTTATTTTATGTGTTCACAATTTAACTCAAAGTGATTGGAGAAAATATAATAATGACATAAAATGCATTACCCCATTGAGGGATACATTAGCCTAAATTGGCACTTGTACGTGACAAGTTTAAAATATTTAGTGCATTTTAGTGATTTTGGCCTAGATTATGCATTATCGTAGAATGTTTCTTAGATTGACAATTTCATGACTATAGTGATAGGAATTTTATGTCTACATTTTTCCACTATTTGATAAGGGTTGGTAAGAAATTTAGTCAAAGCAATGGCTTTTCAAAGGATGAAAAGGTCACTATAATCAGAAGAAAAAAAATTGTTCCCACTTTCCATTTTTTTTAAGTTTGAATGAATTACGAAGAAACATGTATACAAAATTCCCAAAAAGTCATTTGGGTAGCCCATGATTCCTCATCAAGAGGAAAATGAAAATTTTGAAAAGATTTGACAGGGGGGCCCTCGATCAAAATAAATTATAATCTCATTAATTTTAGCAAAAAAGGCTAAAAATGGAGTAATTAGAAAAAAGGAGGAAAAATAGATCAATGGGACTATAATAGTAGCCCAAAAGATAAAATTCATCAACTATAAGGATAAGCATATTTTTATTTGAAAAAATTACTATATTTTGTCCCTTGGGGGTAAAAATAGGTCATTTTTCACCCTAGCTATAGTAAATTTTGAGCTCTAGTATTTTTGCATGAGAGAGATAAATAAAATGGCCAATATACCACAAATTTGACATATTAAGGAGTGTATGAGAGAGTAATAGTGACCATTAAGGAGAAGATCATTGGTAGGTACCTTTTTTTGGTTTTAAAATTTTCCATTTATTTCATGTAAGATGTGGTAGTTGGGTGTTATTTCCATTTTCTCAATATGGAAATTAGCAAGTTCACCCACAAAAATAGAAAGAATGTCATGAGATCAGTGATCACACCAACCCTTCAGTGAGATCATGGGCTAAAAGGATGAGATCACTGTGAATTTTTACCTGTCCAATAATGATTTTTCCAATATCAGTAGGATCACCCTATTAAATAGTGGGAATGTCCTGTTAAATAATGGGATTGCCAAAATAATGACAAGAACACCATAAGAAAGTAACAAGATTAATCCAAACCTAAAATTATAAGAAAAATAATAGAGTCACATAAATTTATAGTATAGGCCTTAAAATTAGAATAATATAATAGAAAGAGAATTAACATGACACCTTGTGTTAGATTTATAGGAGCGAGTAGTGGTTATCACATCACGGGAGTGACACTACCAAGTATTGAGAAGATGGGGGATAATGATGGACAAACTCTTGGGAATCCTTATTATAGTTGACCTATATCACTTGGAATGCTTGCTAGTGATTCATAAAGATATATCATACTTATCAGCATTAGGAGTGAGGTGGAATTCTAATAATTCCACCTTTCACCTACTAATTGGGGAGGTGATGGTGATATTGGAAGATGTTCACTAGATTATGCGAGTACCTATGCGAAGACATAAAATTACATAGATGAGGGATGGATGACAGGTCATACTAGATGATCTTATTTATGTAGTGGAGTAAGAAATTATGGATGAGTGCATATACATAAATAAACTATTGTATTTGTCTTAACACCCAAATGGTGGATCAGGACAAGGGATAGTCCCCCCAAGATAGTAGTTTTGATAGATATTGTCAATGGCCTTCTACTTCTTGATAAGAGATGGAAATTATTTCCTTTGGGGTTGATCTATTAGAATCACAGTGATTCAAATGGGGGGTGAATTATTATTCATATCCTTTCTTTCAATTACACTTAAGCAAATATGAAGCATTAAAAAAAACATATAGATCTAGCAAGCATAAGCAACTCTCCATATAAGCATGAAACACAAGAACACATCACATATGTGGGATACCCTCAAAGGGGAATAAAAACCATTTATATCTTCAAATTGACTATATTACTATAATACAAAAACCAAATTTAGTGAATCACTAACTCTACATGGAGTACCAACCCCAACTAGTCAAGCACCAACTTGAATAGGCTTTAACAAACACCCACTTCTAAGGAGGCAAAAACCGCTTAGATGACTCATCACCAAAACATCCACATGATTTATTTTAGCACCTTCAAAATAATATATTTCTCAGCTAATATATTATTACCACATCTTCAACTCTTCACACTCTTATCCCTCTCAAATTTCCTTCTACTTGTCTTTGCTCAACTAGGTATCTTCAAGAATGATTAGGTCATATGACCTTGATATTCATACTCAAAACTCCTATTATATATTAATTAAAATAACTATACTATATTATTATGGTCTATAATACTTCCTTCCATTCAAAGAGATTCTATTTTATTCGCTTCACACTCTAATCCTCTTACTACACTAAATAGGCCTAATATGCCTTGTTTATATACATAACTTATGAACACACACCTCTTGGTCATAAAAAAACACTTAACCACTTATATTTTCGTTAAATAAATCTTTACACATGTTATTAACAAAAATCAATTACACAAATTAGTCAACCACACCTTCATTAGGCCTTATTCTCGTTTAGGCCTTATAAAGACCTAATAGGCCTTCTTTAGACACACATTACACTTTTAATTCCTTAGAAAACTTTAAAAATAAAAAAAAAGAGTAAAAATATCATATAAAAATAAAATATATCCCCACTAATGTCTTCTAGGATCAACAAAACATTTTAAAACAAATCACTACTTGAAACCCCTCATTAGTACTCAGTCTTATTAGGCCTGTGTACACCAAAAAATATGCCTTTCAATACTGAAGATCAAACTCACTTAATCCACTAAAAATTGAATAATAAAAAACATTAAAACATATATACATTACTTTAAGGTCATCACCATATTATTTAAACATTTCAACTCAGGGAAAAAAGGCTTAAACTCATCTATTCAAGATGCTCACTTAGAACTGCCAAAAACTAGTCATGAAACTAATTGACATACAAAACTTAAAAGGAAAATTTAAATGATTATAAATACATTAAAAATATTATATAACATATTTATAATAACCTCAATTATCAAAATCATAATCTTTGATAGTAAACATTGGTCTTGTAGACCAATCTCCTAACCTTATCTCACACAGTCTTTCTTGAACCAAACAAGCCATTTTAGTTTCAACATTTCAATATCTTAAATTGACTTCCAAGATTTTTTAAATCATTAAAATTATCCTTACACACCTTTATAACATCTTTAAGCACAAAAACAATAAGTTCTAATGGTAAATATTGGACATACAGACCAATCTTTAGACCTCTCTCCTCACAGTCACACTAGAACTAGATAAGCCATTTTGGATTCAATGTTTTCATCACTATACCTAAATTTCAATATATATAGAAAGAATTAATAGGACATATAAGTTATAAACAACATATTCATGTAGTTTGATCCATCATTCTACCCAAGAAACACACCAAAAACTAACTTCTCACACGTTTTGGGTTTTGCACTATTAGGCCTGTTAATGACTAGCCTACTTGGATCACCAACTTAAATCAATTAAGGAATAGAACCTATCCATAAACCTTCATGTACATGAAACATTATTCTTGACCTTCTTACCCCATTCATTTTATTACTATGTCTAATGCAACTTTTGACTTCTACGTCATCTTCTTCAGAAATAAGCCTGTAGCTCAACATTTTATCTCTCCTCTCTCTAACCAATACCACATGGAGCTACATGGGTAATTAAACTAAAAGATCCAATAAATTACCTAATAAATTAAATCCATCCTAAGCACTTTTGAATAATATATTTAGCATTGGGTCTTTATTAGGGTTTTATCTAGTTTCTACTCTTAACAATCATCCATAAAACATAGCCACTCAATATAAAACCTAATGCCTATAATTTTGATCTAGTTACCTTCCCCATCTACCATGAGCTTCTTATATTCCCATGCAATTTTTTAACAAGATAATGATCACAATAAAATCTTTCTTGGATTGAGAACCCTTCATTATAAATACTTGATAGACCTTCAAATAAGTTTTCATGCTTTGTATTTCAAACTTAAACCTCAAAATTCATTAATATGCCTAAAATAACTTGAATCACCTTTTTCAATGCACATCTACTCATAATCTACAAGGAAACTGATCCTGATACATCATTAGGTTGTACTCTCTCTACACCATAGTCTTCATACCTTACTAGGCCTTGAACTAACCTTCATACCTCTTTCCATGCCTCAAAACCTCATTGGCATGCTCAACATCTCACTCTCATGCCATAAAACCTATCTCATGCTTAAACACTACCATACATATTTAACATTCCTTGACAATAGATCATGATACCTCATCAAGCTAGGTAGGGTTTAAGAGAGGTCTAGATGCATACCTAAACTAAAGGTCCTACCCCTGGAGGCTCACCTTGAAACTCTCAATAGTATTTCAATACCTCACATACATGATAAAACAACCTCATAAAATTTCTCATGACTGTGTGTACTCATCTCACCAAGCCACCATGCTAATACCTTTTCACAAGGTCTCTTTATGCTATGACTAGGCTTAAGATACTTAAACACTTGATGCCTTGACTTATTCCTTCCATGTCATGACCTCAAAAAAACATCAAACAAGAAGATATACGATATTACACCTCACTCATATCACTACACCATTCTATCTATGATGACAACAATCTTCCATAGCCTCATATAGACCTAAAACCACATGACCAAGCATCATATGATTTGGCATTTCTCTTCCATGTAACTAAACACCTTTGACAGCTTGACATGTACCTTAATACAACCATAATACATTAGTTTCCTTCAAATTCTCTCTTTCCTTATCTCACTCACTTCCCCATGCTACTTGCACATACCTTCTCATAAGGTCTAGACTCGGCTTCATAAGACACCTTGACTATGCTCAAACATACTAGCCTCAATTATATCACTCAAGCTGACATAAGAAAACTCATATCACTACTCTCATAAAATAGCACTCTTATAATCTTGTTAACACAACTCACTACTAATTGACCTTACCACTACTACTTGACCTTGCTCTCAACAACACTCTTATAAACCTACTTGTCATCATACCTTTAAAACAACCTTCAATGACAACACTGACAACTTCATGATGACCTAAACCTTGATATAAACAATGACATCAACCAACAAAGAAGAAAAATCTTAAAAAACTCACCTTATCACATCAATACCACAAGCCCATACCTCAACAACCACTCACCATGCATCTTTACCAGATGAACCTTGACATAAATGACATCAACCTTGACATCAATGAAAACACTTCTCAACTTGATCATTGTAGTGTATGAGATGTTTGATCACTTGACATGTTTTACCTATGGACCTATGATTCTTACACATCTTTATAGGGATATACACATGATTGCATATAGGGGAGGGAACATCATATACCACACACAGACTATTACATGTATGGGAATGGGAGCATATCATTATTGCATAGCCCATAGGGTTGAGATATTAGAGGGTACACAAATATATCATGTCTTAGGGATGGTATCTAATAGGACCATGGATCTAGGGACACTTGGGATAACTATCTTATTATAGGTGAGTCATTAATGAGATGGAGGATGGATACTTCATTTGGCATCCTTACTTAGGGACATAATTTGCATTGGTAGAGGACTTATTTGTGATCAAATATATGATCACACCATGATACATCATAGGGTTCAATGATTACTTGGTTGAGAGATATAGGAAAAACTGAGTCTAGTGGTAGTTATGCATGTAACAGGACATCCTAGAAAGTCCATACTATTTTTCTCATGTGACCAAGGAGATCAAGGAGTGGGGGCCACCAGTGCCCATGGTCTAGGTAGTAATTGATGATATGGTAGTTCATATTATGGTGGACTATCTAGGAGGGTTTTTGGATGCATGGGTGACTAATGCATATGTTGCATGGTTGTTATGAGTGTAACCCATCTGTCTTATTGAGCCTTTTCCCTAGTAGTTAGTTTTGAGATAGATATGGGTTAGGCCCTAACATAGCAATAGGGTCAAGTGCTGATATAGTTGGATATTCCATATTCCATTCCACTATAGGTTGTATATCTATAGAGGTAGTAGGATCTTATAGAGGATGTGGAGATGGACAAGCTATATGTACAGGATTTAGATACAAAGGATGCCCCATGTGGCCAAAAGATAGGCTATAGAGAGGTAAGACCCTTTCAGACATTTATAGGTATAGGTAAAATATCAATAGGGGTAATGCCCTTAGGCATAGGGAGGTCTATAGAGGATCAGACACTGATTGATAGGCTCTAAAGGGAGATTTATACACACCTCCCAAAGATAGAAAGGTTATAGAGTAATATGGCTAGGTTATAGGCATAGTTGGCTACTACATAGGGAGAGACCACTAGGATATAATGTTTGATTATATCCATGGATGTAGAGACTATAGGCCTTAGGGGATAGGTGGTACAACTAGTAGGGGTTCATGCCCACATACCCACATGAGATGTAGAGTTTTTGATAGTAATTGGTGAGTGAGACTATGCTCAGATGGAGGTTTATAGGATTACACAAGAGACCGATGAGGTATGTAGTGTTGGGATGGATATAGGAGTAGGTTCAACGAGATCCTTGGCCAATGTGATTACATCCAAATATGATGCCTTATACATGAAGGATGATGTCCTATGCACCAACGATGAGATACCTACTAGAGGTGGGCATATAAGGCGGTAGTTCCTACAAAGTGAAGAGTGGCCTCCTATAGCGAGTATACGAGGTCACAACAAACTAGACAAACCTATAGATTTATATAAAGGATAGAATTAGAGTAGTTGGTGATATAACTAGTTGCACATCATGTTCTCATGGGGCCTCTACCAATAATGTCTACATCTAGGATAGGTTCTATTTTCTAGAAGAATCCTCCCAAAGATGAGCATGATGAGAGATAATTGTATGAGATCTTCCTTTTTGTACTTATTATATGTATAGATATTCTTACAATGTATAAAAACATGATTTTGAGAGATATATATGACATACATTTTTTTATTATTGTTAATTTTACATGGTGTGTTTATTGATATTTCGCTTGTTTATGATTTGTTTTGATATGTTATTTTTAGGAGATGCATGTCCTTAGCTAGCACATGGATGTTGATTTTTTTCTTCTTTTTGTATGACTAGATGCTAAAATATAATTTAGGAGATGTACATCCCAAACTAATCATAGAAATAATCAATTATATTGATAATGTTGTTTCTACCTCAAATTTGCTTTTCAGACTTAAGAAAAAGAAGAAACTAAAAAGTAATGGACAAGGCTTGGGAAGTACCTGGACTAAAGATTGCGCACCGTAAATCCAGACGCTTGTGGGCACTCCTCTTTGGCTATGGAGGAATGACACCTGCAAGAAAAAAGAAACTTGGACAAGAAAAATGTTAGATGGATGGGCAATGGGTTGCCAAGCAAAAGCTTGTTCCCAGAAGTGTAAAAACTTCCTTAAGGGAGGTCAACCCACTGTTTGATAAAGATAAATGACTGATAAAAAGACAGAATGCCAGAATACAAAAGTGACAAAGAAATTAGAAAGGAAAGAAGAAAACAAAATGATTACCTGAAGGAGTTGTTGGGCTGATGACAGTCACCGAGGTCGGTAATGTCGCCGGCGTCGGTTAGATGATCTGTCGGCGTCGGCTATCCTGCCGACGTCGGTTGGGGAAGTGACCGGCGTCGGTCGGGGTTGTGGCCTGTAGTCAGGTCTGAGTTGCTTTCTGGGCTGTGGACGGGTCTGAGACTGAACGGGGACAAGTTTGGATGGATTGGGGAGTGGTCTGGTTCGGGTTGGGTGCCTGATGCAAGGTCTTTTTGGCAGAGGGATGGGGAAGAGGAAGAGACACAGAGGACAGGGCCTGAGAAGGCTTTGCAGCCTCTCTGGGGGAAGGACAGAGGGAGCAGAAGACAACAAAGGATAGGGTAGATTACTGAATACTAAATAAATGAAATAAAAAACCAGACTTGCTTACCTTTTAGCTTGCTGAATGAAGAGAGGAGAAGCTGTTGCTGGAGCCACGGAAGACTTGTTGCAAGAAGAGAATACCTGATGTAGAGCCTTTTCACCTGTTGCTGCTATTGCACGAGGTCAAGACAGAGGAGAGATGAAAGCCAAAGCGCCGAGAGAAGTCTGTTTGCGAGCTCAAGAGTCTAGGGGCTGCAATGGATGCAGAAAGGGATAATGAAGGCTATCGACGCCGGTAGTTTCGCCAAAGTCGGCCGAAGGGTCACCAATGTCGGCGGTCGCAGGATGGGCACAGAGGCTAAAAATAGCCTCTGCGCATTCTTGCACGCCGCCGGGCGAGGGGTCATGGGAAGAACGGTCACGAGGATGCCAAAATGGGTGTGGGGGGATATAATGGAGAGATTTGGCCTAATAAATGCTAGGGGGAAGGTGGAGGGATTCAAGGGAGGATCCAAGGTGGCAAGGGTAGGGTGGAAAGGGGGCCCCTTGATTAAAATACTTAGGTTATTTTAATCAAATGGAGGCCAAGGGTTAGGATTAGGGGTTTGAGGTGGACTAGGAGGGAGAAAGGACCAAGGGGGAGAACCAAGGTGCAGACACGTTTGCGGTGTCTACATTTGCCCCTTTTTGTCTTGTTGGTTGTTCTAGACGAACTGCAAGACAAAAACAGGGAGTGGTTGCCCCAGAAAAAGGATGAGGTGTTCCCCCCTCAAAGCGATAGTCGAGAGAAGGGAACCGAAGATCGAGTGTCGATTTGACAGAGAAATGGATAGAAGAGAGTGAGTGAAAATGCTGCCATAGTCGTGATTGCGCGTAGTCCACTTCACGAGAGGGTCAGGTCAAAAGTGTCGCAGGTCGAGGGTCAAGGAGTGCCAAAATTGAAGTAACCGGGCCCCAGCATTTAGTCATCTACTGATTGGGTCACTCAATCTAAGCTGAAGCTCCAAATGGTCATCGTGTCCCAGGTATCCAGGGCTCAGGAAGTGCTCCCAGAAACACGAAAAAGCCACAAGTAGTAGGGATCAACTGGCTCGCGATCCTATACTTGTGAAGGGTCAAAAAAAGGTCTGCGGACAATTCTGCTAACCAGTCGTGGAATAGCATACACGCAAAAACAACCAAGGCAACATTGGCTTGGAAGAAGGTCAAAGAAGATACGCATGATCTCCAATGGTCATTGGTCAAGAGGATGGATGGACGAAAGGATGCGGCCGAGCTAACCCCAGAAGACCCCATGTCAACTGAGTGCTGCCTACATAGCCCCTGTCGTAGGGGCCTCAGGCCGATGTAGTTCTCCCTAAAAGGGAGAAAGGGTCAGAGGGATTGATTGGTCGTGGTCAAAGAAATGATTGGTCTTGGTCAAAGGTCTTGGTCAAAGTTGACGAAGTTGGGCGTGATAAGAGTCAAAGAAGAGAAGGTTTGTCCATCATAGAGACGAACAAATGGGGGTGGTCGAGCTAACCTCAGAAGATGTGGTATCTGAGTGCTGCCTACATAGCCCTGGTCATAGGGCCTCAGACCAATGTAGTTCGGATGAATTGAGAAGATTGGTCGATGATTGGATGTGGTCAAACGTTGAAATGATGAGGATAAAAGGATGCTACAGATGGTGTGTTCTATAGAATTGGTCGAGAGTCGTTCATCCCTAGCAAGTTTCCATAGTCGTGATGGATGTATGCTAAAAATGAATGGAGGGTCTATTTATGCTTCAGCAAGTATTGGTTTATGCTTAACATAAATTGGGTCTGGCTGGTAGTTTCTATGTGTATTGGTATCCATAGAAACTATGTGAAATGGTCAAGGATGATGCCTGATGTCATGTTGAAAATGTCGAGGCTGGTTTGAAAAATGTTGAAGTTGGTTTGGTTTAAGGATGAGTCGACAATTGATGTGGTTAAAGCGTGACCAAAGTGTAGAGAAAAGGTGAAAGGCAAATTGCTCTTTCATTGACAAGAACCAAAAAGGAAGCATAGATAGGGGTTATTAGAACAAAAGCCCCGTTCATGCATTACGTCGTTGACCAGTGTTGAGTTAGAACGGTAATCGAATCACTTTGACATTAAAGTGAGCTCGAAGTCCCTTGAGCAGGTGATAGGAGGAAGATAGGGTAACCCAGTTTAAGAGCAGGAATAACCTTGCCCCTTTTATAGGAGACCCTGAGACAACTACAAGCCGATGTCCGTGACTCATTTTTTTTTTTTTTTGGCGCAGGCTGATCAATGCGGGAAGCCTGCATAGAGATGTCTTTTGATGTAATGGTCATGTTGTGAAGCTGATCAATGCGGGAAGCTTCTAAAATAGTGTTGTTTATTGCCAGATTAGTCATAGCCATCCTTCGAGGGAGTGGTCTATATTTTTGCTTGATAATGTTTGATAAGTTGGCCTAGCTGTCCTTCAAGGGATCAGTCTAGTAATACAGCAATGATAGTACAGCTGTCCTTCGAGGGATCAGTCTGTCTTTTTAATTTGACTTGATTTAGTGACCATGGATATGTTTTGACATCTTGACTTGTATATATGGATAGAAATGAGAGTCATAGACAAGACTGTAGAAGTTCAAGGACGCCCTTTTATTAGGACAAAGCATCACTGCATCCTAAAAGGGTTGTAGAGGACTAGTTAAGAGGAATAAGGTTAAAAGGGATGAGGATTAAGAGGACGAGGATTGCTCAAGGGACGAGCTCAAGTTACGTGTCAAGTAGACGAGTACTCGACTAACAGAAGAATGGTCGAAGATGCAACGCATTAAGAGGCTCAGGTTCTGGCCGTCCGTCGAGGGAAGACAGACGATAAGTCCCTGACCCATACTTGTGCGTGATGATAAAAGGTCCAAGCCAATTGGGGGCGAATTTACCTCGTTTACTTCACTCCATATTGGTCACGTGCTGATTTTCTTTGAGGACGAGGTCTCCGATGTTGAAATCTCATTCTCGCAGATTTTTGTCGTAGGCCCGCTTTATGCGACTTTGGTAGACATGGAGATGATTAAGGGCAGCCAGACAGCGCTCGTTGAGTAACTCAAGTTGAGCTAAGCGATCTTGACGAAAGTCATCGTTGGAGAGAATGTCATGCAGGGAGATGCAGAGAGACGAGATCTGTACTTCGAGAGGTAAGACAACCTCTGTTCCGTACATGAGAGAAAAGGGAGTAGCACCCGTAGAGGTTCGGATGCTAGTGCGGTAGGCCCACAAAACGAAGGGGATATGAACGTGCCAATCCCTTCCTATATCGTCGACCACCTTCATGAGAATTTTGGTGAGAATTTTGTTGGAAGCCTCGGCCTGCCCATTTGCTTGTGGATAGTAAGGCGAAGAAAAGCTGAGTTTGATGCCAAATGAGTCGCATAGTTTTTGGACAGTCTTGTTTTTGAAGGACTTGCCATTGTCGGTGATGATTTTGTGAGGGACACCGAAATGACAGATGATGTGGCTGCTGATGAAGTCGATAATTTTGTCGGCTTTTGTGGAGACAAGAGGAATGGCTTCCACCCACTTGGTGAAATACTCAGTGGCAGTGATGATGGACTGATGACGAAGAGACGAGTGAGGGTTGATCTCACCGATGAGATCCAAGCCCCACTGAGAGAAGGGCCAAAAATCTTGAGCGACTTGCAAGGCGTGGCTGGGGAGATGAAGCAGGTTAGAGTGCTGCTGACACTTGATGCAACGCCGAACATAATCGCTACAGTCTTGATGAAGGGTGGGCCAATAATAACCCAGGCGAAGGAGGCGCTTGGCAACCGAGTTTCCACTGAAGTGTCCACCACAAATCCCGTCGTGGACTTGCTTTATGGCATGAGAAGTTTCAGCGGAGGTTAGACAGCGAAGAAGGAGACCGTCGAAGCCTAGCTTATAAAGAAGGCCCCCTAGCATGGTATAGCGGGCTGTGCGCTTGATGAAAGCTCGCCGCGCATTGCTAGAGAGGTTGGGAGGAGTGACAGAAAGAGACAAGTAGTCCACGAGTTGCTTATACCAGTCATCTTGTGGGCTAGAATTGACAGTGTTGATATGGTCGATGTGAGGAGAGATGTATGAAGGCAAAGGTACGCGATGCACTGTGACAAAAAGGCGGGATGATGATGATGAAGATGGGATATGCGAAGCAAGAGAAGCCATGGTGTCGGCGAACTTGTTCGTAGAGCATGGAACAGTCTGTAAGAGGTAATGGTCGAAAGATGCCAAAAAACATCAGCACGATTCTTATACCTCTGTAAAACCTCATTTTTACAGAGATACAAACCATTAACTTGATTAACGACGAGCTGCGAGTCGCCGAAGATGTTGATAGACTTGATGTGGAGGGAAAGGGCAGTCTGAAGTCCCAAAATTAAGGCCTCGTATTCGGCCATATTATTGGTACAATCAAAGTCAAGCTTGAAAGATAGAGGCATGGGCTCCCCTTCGAGTGGGATGAGGATGACCCCCGCACCCCCACCGAGTTGACATTTGGAGCCGTCAAAGAACATGGTCATCTGGTAGACGGTGTCATCGGTGGAAAGGGTAGCGATAGACTCGTCAGGGAACTCACAGTGTGAAGGTTGGTTGTCGGGAAGAGGGGCATCCGCCAGTTGGTCAGCAATGGTTTACCCCTTGATAGATTTCTGTTGGATGAATTTGAAGTCAAACTCAGCAAGCAGCATGAGCCACCGAGCCATACGTTGATTCTGATATGGCTTGGAGTGCATGTACTTGAGAGGGTCGGTGTGAGTGACGACAAAGGTTTTGTGGTTGAGAAGATAGTGGCGGAGCTTGGTAGCGGAAAAGACTAATGCCAAACAGAGTTTCTCGGTATGAGTATACCGAGTTTCATAGTCAACCAGTGTTCGGCTGATGTAGTAAACCGCTTGCTCACGGTGATGCTCGTCTCGGTGCGCGATCATGGCACCTAACGAATGGTTGGTAGCAGAGATATAAAGGTAGAAGGGTTGGTCGTCCTTAGGTGGAATGAGGACTGGTGGAGAGACCAGATAGCCTTTGAGGGCTTCAAAAGCCTCTTGACAGCCCTTATCCCATTTAAAGGAGACGTCCTTCTTAAGGAGGTGATGAAAAGGTTGGTAGCGGTCTGAAAGCTGTGAGATGAAACGGCGAATGGACTGGAACTTCCCTTGTAGACTGCGAAGCTGCTTGAGATTGGTCGGGGGTGGCATTTCAAGGATAGCGCAGATCTTGGCGGGATCTATCTCGATACCACGGAAGGAAACGATGAAGCTGAGAAGTTTGCCTGAGAGGACCCCAAAGACACACTTCTTGGGGTTGAGGCAGACATTGTATTGCAAAAGACGAGAGAAGATGATTGTGAGAATGGTCAAGTGGTCACGGCGGAGCCTGGACTTGCCGAGAAGGTCATCCACATAGTCCTCCATGATTTTGTGGAGGAGATCGTGGAAAATGTAGGTCATGGCACGCTGATAGGTGGCACCAGCATTTTTCAGGCCGAAAGGCATGAATCGATAGCAAAAAGTCCCCCATGGGGTGATAAAGGTAGTCTTGTGCTGGTCTTCCGGTGCGATCAGGATTTGATTATATCCTAAAAACCCGTCCATGAGAGATAGCATTTCATGGCCGGCCGTGAGATCAACAAGCTGGTCGATGTTAGGAAGAGGAAAGTCATCTTTGGGACAGGCTAGGTTAAGGTCGCGATAGTCCATGCAGATCCGAATCCCCCCAGTTGCTTTAGTAACTGGGATGATGTTAGAGACCCACTGTGGATAATCGATGGGTTGGATTAAGGAGACAGAAAGAAGGCGCTGAAGCTCCTCTTTGACAAGAAGCGCAATGTGAGGATGCATCTTTCGAAGCTTCTGCCTAACAGGCTTAGCCTCTGGTTTGGTGACAATGTTATGGGTAGCAATGGTGGGGTCGATGCCAGGCATGTCGCTGTAAGTCCAGGCAAAGGCCTTGCTATGGTTGGAAAGGAATTGGGCATAGTCAAGCTGCTCCTGAGTGTCTAAAGATTGGCCAATCTTTAAGACGTGAGGAACATCGGAAGAAGAAGGGAGGTTGATGTCAATGGTGGATTCATTTAACATAACCTGGGTCTCGGAAGGGAGAAAATGCTGGACGAAAGAGTCATCGGCACCCATGTAGGAAAGGATGGCGTCATCATCAACGCAGTGGACAGTATGAATGGTTGCCGACTCATCCTCTACCATGCTAGGAAAGATGAGAGGGAGAGACCTGGGCACCCCATTGAGCTGATAGGTCAGGGGTTCTAGGCAGATGGTGTTTATGGAAAAAAAAAACTAGGAGGGATGGAAACCACCGACTCCGTAGGTGACGAAGGGGAAATGGGCGAGTCTGGAAGAGATTGGTCAATGGTTGGTTCGGGACAAAGGTCGGAAGGAGCCTGAGTGGGGTCATGATATCCCAGGCCATATCGTTTCTTGGCATCGTGATCATTGAGCAGCTCGATGGGCTGATGGGAGCCCTGCTCATAACGTCTGAAACCAAAACCCTTCCATGCACACCTGTGAAGATAAGTGTGTGTAAAGGCGGGGTTGCCAAGAAATGAGAAATCAGATGTGAAAGGTTGGGGTGAAGAGAGGGAAGTGTCGTTGGTAGGAGCTTGATTAAGCCCCCCATAGACAAAGTTGGTTTGGAAGTGAGGAGGACCATAAGGTATGACCGTCCTGATCCGATGGTCGTAATTAGGACTGAGGTGAAGGCGTCCATACTCTTGCGGAGTTTGGAACATGTCGAGGGTCAACAAGCGATATTCCCCAAGTGATAGTCATTGGAAGATGTCTTCCATGGGGTCTTTGGTCGGCGCTTGAAGAGGAGGGGTGAGGGCAACCGCCGATTGTGAACTGGTCGAAGCTTCCGCAGATGGAGGCGGTGCCGGAGTTGACGGCTTGATGGGAATGAGGACATCGTTAGGACGGTAGGTGGTGTTGCAAGTCTTGAAGGGTGAAGGGTTAGCGGGGATGGTGTGGACTTGCCCGTCATGCTTGAACTTCACACAATGGTGCAGGGTGGAGGGTATACAGGCCATGGCATAGATCCAAGGTTGGCCCAGTAGAAGGTTGTATTGAAACTCTCCTTCAATGATATAGAAGAGCTCTGGGACTGTGCGTGGGCCTACGCAAATGTGGAGGATGACTGTGCCAATGGTCGTGGCGGTGGTGTCATTGAAAGAGCGTAAGATCGCGTCAATTTTGGAGACGCAGTTCTTGGGAAGAGCCAGCTGATCAAAGGCGTGGGTAGAGATTATGTTGATGATAGCGCCGCCGTCGATCATAACGCGTTTAATGCATGTTCGATCAACATAGGCAGTGATGAAGAGGGTGGCGTCCTGATCTTTCGTGTTAGATGTGGGAATCTCAGAATCGCTGAATGTGATGGAGGCGACAGGAGACAAGGAATGGACGAGGGCAGCGAGTGGTTGGGGGTCCTCGGGTTGGACCTCCGCTGCCTGCAAGGCTTGGATAAGGGCTTGACGGTGCTGAGGCAAAGTTTGGATAAGGTCATAAAGAGACATCTTCACAGGTGTCTGGTGAAGCTGCTTCAGCATGGAGTCGTGAATTGGCCCAGAAGAGGAAGAAGGTTGGGACGCGCCAAGGATAGAAATTTTAGGCTTGGGCGCAAGGGGTGGCTTGACGAAGGGATAGGTCCAAGGTATGGTAGCTTTTTCCTTGGCCTTGTCCTTTTGCGATCTAGTGGTTATATGGATAGCATTGATTTCGAAAATAGGAGGCGAAGAAGGGGTCATGTCTTGCTGGTGAGATGTTGACGTGTTTGAAGAAGTTGGACAAGAAGGAGTCGGGGTCTGGTCAAGAGTGTCCTCAAGGAGAAGAGTGTCTTTCTCCATATGGCGACGAATGACGGCCTTGAGGGCATAGCAAGTCTCGGTGTCGTGTCCTGGTGTATGATGATATAAGCAAATTTTCGTATCGTCGAACCAGGAGGGCTTGGACCCGAGAGGTTGGAAAGGCTTGATGGGCGGAAGGGTTATGTCGGAAGTCTAGAGAAGTCGGCACAATATCGATGAGTATGAGCCCAATAGAGGGTCTGCGCTAGTTGATATGCGCGAGGTTGGTGACTTTTGCTTAGGCGAGGTTAGAAGAGGTTTCCGTACCACCTTATGGGTTGATGGCGCGGTGACAGATGGAGACGGCTCTTTCTTGGTGATTGATATCGTCTTTTTAGGAGAGGGACGACTGGAGGTAGGCAGAGGAAGCAAATGAGGCAACGAGTTTTGGTTGAAGGCCGGAGTGGGAAGGATGCTAGCCAAGGTCGAAGGATGGGGGCCCAAAATGGATGGCAATGGTGACGGAGAAGGAGGCATTCATTTCTGCGGTCTGGCAGTCTTCTTCGCCTTGGTTGGAAGACTACTACTGGTCGAGGTCTGGCCTAGGTCCACCTTCACTTACGGGTGAGTGAGGGAGGAGATAGGACGAACGCCAAATGACTTGATGGGTTTAGACGAAATAGATGCAGGCTTCGGTTTGGACGGGTTTGGTTGAGGTTTGAGAGTTTGGTCTTTGTCAAGAGTCTAACGAGATTCTGCCTTAGGAGGATTAGCGGCATGTGATGAGAGGGCACGGGTATGTTGAAGGGCTTTAAGACGCTCCCACAACACCTGAGGCATCACTTTCCTTGGAGGGAGAAGTTCGATCTTCTCCACTAACTGGGAAAATGGCTGAGAGGAAGATGTTGATGGTTGTGAGGTTGAAGATGAGATGGGTGTAGTGGTCTTAGACGCATGGTGTGGTGAAGTCATGACAGATTTAGATGAAGACGAAGGGGAGACAGGTTCTTCCCTGGGTGGAGAAGAAACTGGGGAGCGAGGCTCCTCCAGCGGGTAAAGGGCAGGGATGACGGTGCCCTCCACTTGCGGCTGAGGAGTAGGAAGGGTCGGGTCCTCCAGAGGCTGCAGAAAGGAAGATGGCGAGACTGGAGGTGCTGGTAAGGCCGAGGCGTCCTCCAAGATGAGAGAGGTCAATGGAGAACTAGCCAGGGAGAGAGGCTCGTCCACATGTGACGGACTGATTGATGGACTAACCTCAAGGGGTTGATTGGGGATGAAAGGAGAGACCGTATTGACTGTCCGAATATTGTGCTCATGATTGTCGTCAATTAAGGTCTGGACATTGTTCTGAGTTGGCGAATGATTGGGGAAAGGTTGTTTGAAGATGTCAATGGCCTGATTAGGGGGTGCATTTGGATTGTCTAAGATGAGATCCCCCTTTTCAAGCATGTCTTGTATTATGTTCTTAAAGGTCTTGCAGTTCTCTATGTCATGGCCCTTAACACGGTGGAAGCTGCAGAAGTCTTGCTCCCTATACCACGCGGGGATGGCGTGTGAGGGATCGAATTGTGGAGGAGGTCGGGCTTGAGGGAGATTGAGGACTCCCTGTTTAAGAAGCTTTTCCAGCACAGACGCATATGATTCTCCAAGAGGAGTATATCATCACTGCACGTATCTTTGCTGGAATTGCCGAGTAGCGCTCTGAGATGTAGAGGGCTCAGGCTGATTAGTCGAAGAAGATGAAGGTCTGACAACCACAGCATTAGCTGAAGCCTTGGATTTAGAATTGGATGATGATGGCTTGGCAGAAGAAGAGTCATTGGTCTTAGAGCTAGGATTCTTACTCCGCAACTTGACTTTATTCTCCTCGATGGCACGCAACTCAAGTTTGGGGGCCATCGTGAAGGCCTCGTCAAAAGTGTGGAAGGTTTGAACCCTCAGGGTGGAAGAGATATGTCGGGCACATGCTTGAGAAAAGAGTTCAATAAGCTCGGCCTGAGGCAATGAAAAGGAGAGTTGGTTGATAAGGCCTCTCCATCGAGCAACGAAGTCGGCTATGGACTCGTCCTCGAATTGCCGAATAGAATAGAGGTCCGTGATTGAGACCTTCTTGGTTATGTTGATGGAAAAGTGATCGAGGAATAGCTGAGCCAATTGTGTGAATGAGAAGAGAGAATGGCTAGGAAGGGAGCTGTACCAGTCAAGTGCAGCACCCGAGAGAGACATAGGAAACGTGCGTAAGAGTAACGCATCGTCATGGCCAATGAGGTAGCAGGCATGTCTGAATGCCCGCAAGTGTTGTTGTGGGACTTCCTTGTTTTGAAAGCGAGAAAACTTCGAAAGCTCCCACTGGCTAGGATATGGTCTGATTGGGACAGAAGGATGAATGGGCTCGTTACAGATCTGTTCGTATGAAAGAGTGTTGCGCGAGCCGGAAACAGAGGTCTCAAGACTGGTCATCTTGTCCATTAGCATCTTGATGATGTCTGCCGACGGATTGACGGGTTGCGCGCCCCCTAAGTTGTAGGGCGCTTGGAAGAGGTTAGAGGAGGCGTGCGACATAGTCAGTTGTACAATATACGGATGACTAATCGCAGGGGCAGAGGTGAAGGCTAAAGGTGGTTGGTTAGAAGACATAGCTGGGCCCGTTGTTGCCACGAGAGGTTGGACTGTGGTAACGGGGGCCAAAGGGTAAGAAGCCACCCTGGTGTTGATAGGGGCCAGGGTAGGCGGAATAGAGACGACAAGGTTTTGAAAAGGAGTGGATAGCGGTTGAGCGGGTTGAGGTTGACAAGGGGCCGAAACCCCGGTGGAAGTGGGCCCAATGATAGAGGGAGAGGCCACACCTGGAGGATTGGTCAAAGTCTGGTCAGTGGTCAAAGTGATGGCTTGAGTGTCCGAAGGTTGAACTATGGATGTTGTCGATACAGCTGTAGTCGCGACAAGGGAGGTCGGCATTCCATAGATCAGATTGCCCAAGGAGTCTCGCGTTCGGCTATGCGTGAGATAGTGTTGCAAGGCCTTGACATTGAGGTCCAAGAATCGCTCGAAGTCTTGGTCCCCTTCTTGGACAATGGGAGTCTGCGGCGGGGTTGGACGGGCAGGAGTTCTTTCAGTCTCTGAGTTGAACTCCATTGTAGGCTTGGTCACGGATGGGGTGGACGGAAGTGGTTGACGGCTGGCGTGGTTGACAAGAGCCTTAGCTTGGCTACGAGTCAAAACCATGCAAGGCAAAGAAGGTTCAGGTCTCAGGAACTGTGTTGCTCAGTTTCAGAAGACCAGGATGGAGTCTTTGACAGAGAAGGGACAGGTCTCAGGTTGCTGGTTTTAAAAAAAAAAGGACAGTGACAGAGACTGACGTCAGTTGAAAAACTGATGTCGGTAAGAAATAATGCCGACATCGGTCAGATAACCGATGTCGGTAACAAATGAAGTCGACGTCGGTAACAGAACCGATGCCGGTGACAGGGAAAGCCGACATCGGTGGCAGAACCGATGTCGGTGACTGTGTCTTCTAGAGAACCAAAAGGTTCTTGGAAAAACAAAGAAGAAAGCGTCCTCACACACTCAAACAAACAGATGAGAAGAGGAAAACAGAGAAAGACAGACAAGCCTAAGCGATAAATCCTAGGAATTAACCTTAGAAACTTGTGGCTTATGCCTTAGATGAATGTTTGGGGAGATTGGCTGAAAAATGGGTCCTAGAAGAAGGCTGTCTAAAGATGGTTTCAGGTGTTGTTTTAGGTGCTCAAAGATCTGTGTTAGGGTCTGGTATGTGGCCTGGTGCTAAGGAGCAAGCTCCCCTCACTTCACGATTCCAGTGGTTAGCTGGTCTCGCTTAGCCAAGATATACCTCGCCTAGAGTTTAGACTCGCCAGAGAACGGAGTGGGCTTCCCCCTTGGTGATGAAATCCAAGTAGGGTCACCGGGACGGGTAAGGTATCCGCTGGGGGATGAATTCCCAGTCGGGCCTTGTCTCAGGTAAGTTTTATGTTTGTTTTGTGCATGTGATTCGGTAGTGTAACATCAAGTGTCTACGGTTTATTCAATATGCGCCTAAGTTACTAGATGTGGACTAATGCAAGCACAAGCGGAAATGAAAATGCAATATGTTTTAATGCCCAAGTCGAAATGTGATATTGTTATGAAGACAAGATTGAGAAAGGGTTGAGAGTATGATATTTAGACTAGTCTAGAATGCAAGGAAGAAAGGTTCGTTTTAGTCCTGCTTATAGTGTCATTTGGAATAGAAGAAAGAGACAAGAAGAAAGGAGCCTAAATGCACCTAAATGAATGAAAAGGAAAAAGAACCCAAGAGGAACCTAGGGTCCCACCGGGCGTGCCAGAGATGTTTCTACCTCAAATTTGCTTTTCAGACTTAAGAAAAAGAAGAAACTAAAAAGTAATGGACAAGGCTTGGGAAGTACCTGGACTAAAGATTGCGCATCGTAAATCCAGACGATTGTGGGCACTCCTCTTTGGCTGTGGAGGAATGACACCTGCAAGAAAAAAGAAACTTGGACAAGAAAAACGTTAGATGGATGGGCAGTGGGTTGCCAAGCAAAAGCTTGTTCCCAGAAGTGTAAAAACTTCCTTAAGGGAGGTCAACCCACTGTTTGATAAAGATAAATGACTGATAAAAAGACAGAATGCTAGAATACAGAAGTGACAAAGAAATTAGAAAGGAAAGAAGAAAACAAAATGATTACCTGAAGGAGTTGTTGGGCTGATGACAGTCGCCGAGGTCGGTAATGTCGCCGGCGTCGGTTAGATGATCTGCCGGCGTCGGCTATCCTGCCGACGTCAGTTGGGGAAGTGACCGGCGTCGGTCGGGGTTGTGGCCTGTAGTCGGGTCTGAGTTGCTTTCTGGGCTGTGGACGGGTCTGAGACTGAACGGGGACAAGTTTGGATGGATTGGGGAGTGGTCTGGTTCGGGTTGGGTGCCTGATGCAAGGTCTTTTTGGCAGAGGGATGGGGAAGAGGAAGAGACACAGAGGACAGGGCCTGAGAAGGCTTTGCAGCCTCTCCGAGGGAAGGACAGAGGGAGCAGAAGACAACAAAGGATAGGGTAGATTACTGAATACTAAATAAATGAAATAAAAAACCAGACTTGCTTACCTTTTAGCTTGCTGAATGAAGAGAGGAGAAGCTGTTGCTGGAGCCACGAAAGACTTGTTGCAAGAAGAGAATACCTGATGCAGAGCCTTTTCACCTGTTGCTGCTATTGCACGAGTTCAAGACAGAGGAGAGACGAAAGCCAAAGCGCCGAGAGAAGTCTGTTTGCGAGCTCAAGAGTCTAGGGGCTGCAATGGATGCAGAAAGGGATAATGAAGGCTGCCGACGCTGGCAGTTTCATCGACGTCGGCCGAAGGGTCGCCGACGTCGGCGGTCGCAGGATGGGCACAGAGGCTAAAAATAGCCTCTGCGCATTCTTGCACGCCGCCGGGCGAGGGGTCATGGGAAGAACGGTCACGAGGATGCCAAAATGGGCGTGGGGGGATATAATGGAGAGATTTGGCCTAATAAATGCTAGGGGGAAGGTGGAGGGATTCAAGGGAGGATCCAAGGTGGCAAGGGTAGGGTGGAAAGGGGGCCCCTTGATTAAAATACTTAGGTTATTTTAATCAAATGGAGGCCAAGGGTTAGGATTAGGGGTTTGAGGTGGACTAGGAGGGAGAAAGGACCAAGGGGGAGAACCAAGGTGCAAACACGTTTGCGGTGTCTACAAATGTATATCAAGAGATGCACATCTTGTATAGAGTCTCGTGTTAGGTATGGTTTATTCATATATGATCTTCAAATATTCATTGACTTTTGTATTTATATAACTTGTTGTTTACTATAACAAATTAAAATTATGTATCATAAGTATGATTAACTTACAATAACGTTATATTTCTATTGAAATTGGATATTTCAAATCTGAATATTTATAACTAAGGATAATGATAAAAAAAATTACCAACATCAAAGTTACAATTATTTACATTTAAACTAAAACAAACAAACACAAAGATTAAAAAATAATACACAAATTTAACCTAAATTTAAGTAAAGATATGGACAATCAATATTTATAAAGGGATAAGAATGTATAAAATCAAAGAAAAAAAGTTATTAAACAACATGAAATCAAGATATGAATAATAAAGATCCACGTGTATAAACAAGATGTACTTGGAAAATAAACAAATACTAAAACAAGTCAAACACAACTCTAAACAAATCAAGCCTAAACGAAAACTAGACTAAATTTTTTTTATAAAAAAACATAAAATAATAATATAAACAAGATAAAATACCAAAACAAAATATAAAATAGAAGGCACAATGAAACACCAAGAAACTAAGAACAAAATATTAATAACAATTAAATAATAACAAGAAAACTATAGAGTAAATAGAAACTCAATAAAATAATAATGAAAACACAATAAAACACCAATAAACAAAATAAAGACAGTATATATTGTAAATATATACTAACGAACAAACAATGAAACACCAAAAATAAATGAAATTATAACAAATCTCAACAAAACAATAACACAAATCAAATAAACACACATAAAAAATGGTTAATCACAATGTTAGTAAAAATAGAAAACAAATTATTCATGCTTGTGGAATAGAGGCATCACACATTGCGATAGGGTGACCCCTCAGCTAAGAAATAATGACATTGATAAAATGAGACAAGAAAAATGGATACAAAGTTTTCCCCACATGATATGGAAACAACACAAAAAAAAAGGGGGGTAAAATAGAAGAAAAGGAAGGGATATCCGATATAACTCTAGATGTACAAGGCAAGTAGATGCTACCTATATAGTTTCATGGATGCGAGATACACCATGAACTTTAGGCCAAATGTATCTCTCCTAAGATATGGGATAGAAGAAAAGGATGATAAAAATATGATTGTATTTGTAGAGGAATAAATAAATAATTACTCATAAAATTGTGAGAACATTCAAATGATTACTCCCAAAATGGCAAGAGTATGAAATCAGAATAAATAGAGGTTCAAGGCAATGTTTTTTTTTTTGTATATCAGTTTCTAATGTTTTTGTGTTTTTGGGATAAGTAACATAAACAAAATATTAAAAAAATACCCAAGGAAATACCCAAATAAGGATATGCACTTCAATAGGCAAGAGTTCAAAAAATAGATAAAATGGATACAATGGGGATCATGAATATAAACAATGGCATAGCGAACCAGCTAATTAAGGAGATACATGTCCAAGTGTAAGAGTTCCAATAATAACTAAAACTAGTTGTAATGTCCTAGTGGATCCTATTAAGGTGACAAATTCGTATCAAACAAAAATAATAATAGAACAATATGCAGTGTTGGATAAATTTGAAGAACCATTCAACAGGCATAAAACCATGTTCTTATACATCTTTGTTCACATGTTTATAAGAGGAAACTACAAAATATTGTTCAGGTTGAACTACTTTGTAAAATAGGTACTGAGTGTGTCTAGAATGCCTATGAATAATAATTAGGATCATAATTGGTTATGGAATATAACAATCCAAGTTACAATGGTCCAAATTTATAATTGTCCAAGGTTTTGTAAAGAATATTTTTTTAGATATAATGGCCTAGGATAGAATGAAATAGAATACAAATGTTCTAGAAGAGGATAGTCCAGGGTATAATAGTGAGATAAATTATTTTGACACAAGTTACCCCAAATTAATGGGTCTTTTAGACAATGGATCAAAAGGATATCAAGTGTATAACTACTTGATATGTATAATATTCATGGGTTTTATGTGTTCTTTACCATCTAGAATATCTAATCAATATGTTTTAGATATGTAGTTTATTGTGAAAACATATGGGCCTAGCCAATTGGGTTAAAACTTACCCTTATTCTTGCATTCAACATTAGTGTTATTTTGATTCTCTTTCAAGACCAAGTCACTAACTTCAAACTCCTGAGTAAGAATGTGATTATTATAGCTTCTATGTAATATACTCTAATATGCCTTTAAGTTGTTCAGGGTAGCCAAATAATTACCATCAAAGAGCTTTAGCTCTTGAAACTTGGAAAATTTATAATATTTGTCATATTTAGTGTTATCCAATGATACCTACAGTGAAGGTAGATCGATCTCAGTCAGGATAAGAGAATCTATGCCATAAACAAAGGAGTATGAAGTAGCTCTTGTGGGGGTTTGATGATTAGTGTGATAATCATAGAGGATGGGAAAAGTTTGCAGGTGCCAATTATGGCCAACATCATTAATAATCTTCTTTAGGATGGCTATAATGGTTTTGTTTCATGCCTTGGATTGACCATTGCCTTGTGGCTTATATGGTGTAGATCTCTTATGTTTGATTTTGAATTTGAAACAAAGAGCCTTAACATCTTAATTTACAAATGATCTACCATTATCAGATATGATACAAGATGGGATACCATATCGACAGATGATATGGTAATGGATAAACTTGGTAATATACTCCCCAATGATGTAAGTGAGAGGAATGGTCTTAATCAACTTAGTAAAATAATCGTTAGTAGTGAGAATATGTTTTTGGCCATCAAAATACATTGGGTTTATTTTCCTAATGAGATTGAGGCCCCATGTAGAGAATGAACATGGTGTAGTGATTGGATGTAGTGGTAGGGAATGTGTGTGTATCAAATTACCATGTTGTTGGAAATAAATACAATTCTTGACATAATTACAAGCATATATTTCCATCTTGGGCCAATAGTAACCTATTATAAGGAGCTTTTTGACTAGGACTACATTGTTAGTGTGGGCCCCACACATTCTTTCATAAACGTACTTAAGCATTAACTTGGATTCTCAAAAAGATAAATAATGAAGTATAATTATATCATAACCTTTATGATAAAGAATGTTTCCATTGAGGGTATAATGGGCTATGTGATGAAGGAATTATTTTTGGCAATTATTGGAAATGTTAGGAAAAAAGACTTGGTCATGAAAATAATTATAGATGTCTTGGAACCAAGGTAGTTTAGGTGGGGGATTGGGACCAAAAATAGTGCATACCTTCTCTGATTCTAGTAGTACATGATTAGGCTATAGAATATTTTCAATGATAAATTGATACTCTTTAGCACTACTATCAATTTGTATCATGGACCAATTATTACCATTACATGAATAGATCTATTATTATCCCATGGTACTTGTTCAAATTGTAGGGATTTGAAGTGAGTCTTTATATTATCCATAATGTTCTTGTAGGGTACAATCTTGGCATCTTTATTTTTATATTGATTTTTGGTTTGATTAATAATCAATTGTGAATCCCCATAGACCATTAAGTGTTGTATATCCCACTGTACTACAAGATGAAGTACCATAATAGGGGTTTCATACTTGGCCATATTATTGGTACAATTAAAATTAAATGAAATGCTTCACGAATCAGGTCCCCTTGTGGTGTAATCAATAAAATTCTGACCCTGTATCCATAGGATGTAAAAGAGCCATCAATTTACAACTTCCATTACTTAGGTTATTGCAGGCCATCTTATATTATCATAATAAAATTATCTAAAAAAATAAAACTTGAGGGGTCAAGTATCTATAATAAGAGCTTCTACAATCTGATATGCAATAACCTTCCCCTTGTATCTTTTTGATTCTGGTACTCAACATCAAATTTACTTAATATCATGACCCATTTTTCCATGCAACCTATGAGAGTTGATTTGGAAAAATATATTTGAGAGGGTCTACTTTAGCAATAACAATATTCTCATTATTTGACATATAGTGTCACAAATTTTTGGAAGAAAACACTATTGCTAAGCATGCTTTATCTATAGGCATATAATTATGTTCATAAGCCATAATTATGTGGATTAAATATTAGACTGCATTTTCCTTTCCATGTTCATTATGTTGGACCAAGAGTGCCCCTAGTACATGTTCAGTGGCTGAAATTTAAAGAATCAATAGTTGTCCAGGTGTTGGTAGTCTCAAGACTGGTGGGTTGGCAAAGTATGTTATGATTTTTTTATATTGTAGTTAACATTAAACATCCCATTGAAAATTTACTCCTTTTTTAAGATGTGTAAATGTGTGGAACCTATCTTCCAATTATGAAATGAACCTGTGAATAGATTGGATCTTTCCTTGTTGGTTATAGAGTTGTTTGAGATTAGAAGGTAGAGTCATTTCCACAATAGCTTTGACCTTTATAAGATCCACTTTAATCCCTCTTTGTGACACAATTAACCATATGAATTTTCCAAAATTTATTCCAAAGACACACTTCTTAGGATTGAGATGAACCTTATACTCATAAAGTCTCATAAATATTCTTTGTAGATCATTAATATGTTTGGCATGTGTTCTTGAATTGGATAGGATTTATTTAACATAGTATTCTAAAATATCATACATCATGTCATGTAAAATGTTAGTCATATCATGCTAATAAGAGGCTCTAACATTCTTCAAGACAAATTACATGATTGGATTAAAAAAATTCCCCATGGTGTGGTGAACATAATTTTGCGTTGGTTTTCTAGAGCTATCTGATCTAATTATATGCTAATAATCCATCTATGAGGGACAAAATTTTATGCCTACTATTAGAATTGATGATCATGTTGATATTATGTAGATGAAAATAATCTTTGGGATATGCCTTATTGATATATTTAAAATTAGTACAAAGGCATATACCTTATGTATTTTTTTTATTGGAACTATATTTGATATCCATTCAAAATAGTCTAGTGGTCTGATGAAACCATCTCCCCATAATTTATCCAATTCTATTTTTACCAAAAGATTGATGCATGGATGCATCTTTCTCAATTTTTATTTGACCAGCTTAGCATCTAGATGGGAAACAAGTTGATGTATAACCAACTCAAGGTCTATGCTTGGTATGTAGGAATAAGCCCATGCATAAATATTAATGAAGTCTCTTAGAATGGTGACAATATAGTCATGATCTTCATCAGTTATGGAGGCTCCAAGATAAACAATTTTGGTATCATCATATGTTCCCAGGTTTACTTCAATGGTTTTCTATATGAAAATCATAGAACCTTCCTATAAAATAGTGGGTAGTGTTTGATCTTGATCCTCTTCTTCCACTTCAAATTCTGGTTATTCTTCCCAAAGCTCTAGATAATGAGATGAATCTGAATCTAATAGTTTAGATAGTGGCCAACTAGTAAATATCACTAGAAATTCAAAAGCAAGATGCTTGAAGATTTTATGTTTTTATGATGTAATACTTACACTAGCTATAGAGTTGGGACTTGGTGGACCTTGTGTGTCCTTTGGAGATGAGCAAACTTCCCTACCTAGGAGCATATAAAATAGGTTTTCACTCAAGGGATTGTCTTTTTATTACTTTTTACCTGACTAACGAGTGTCTCAAATAGGTTTTCACTTGAACATCTTGATGTTTTATCTTTTTCATAACCAAGAAATTTTGTCTGCTTTACAAAGTAGGTAGAAAATTCCAAAGAGAGGTCAAATCCTTACTTATGATCACCAATTGCAAATCCATCTCTCAGTCCCATATACTCTAAAATTGATTCCTCATTATGAAATTCATCTAGGGGTATAACATAATTGTGTTAGTCACAATGAGATCAGCATGGCAAAGACAAAGGGGACAATGGGATGTGATGGTCATAATGGCATTGGAATATAATAGGTTGGTGTTAGGAAACTCATTATAAATGATATAATGGTATATTGTATCACTTCTAAGAGTCTCATTTTTAGTTGATTCATGAGAATCACTTCAAATTACATGAATTCACCCCTAGGTGGTATAAATCTGAGACCTAGATTCATGTTAGGTTTACCAGTTGATAATGGTTCTAGGATTCCTTGCTCGTGTGACCCAAGTACCTTACCTGTATAATCAAAGTTACCCTAAATATAATTAGGAATAGGATGTTTAGGATTCTACAAACAATCAGAAATGTTAGTAGAATATAACTAGTCTCCTTCAATAAAAGCTTCTCGATCCTGATTTGGTGAAGTGGTAGGTATGAATACCATTGGTGGTTTTTGTATATCTTTATTATTTTTCCAAATCATGTTGGGATTACAAGGGTTTTGGTAAGTCCTATGTTTTTCAAAATACCTAGGAGACTTGGGAAATTTATCAATATGGAATGCATATTTTAGATGGTACATGGAAATGCTTGCATCATCAATAGTGATTTGTTGTGCAAGTGTTGCAAGGAATCGATCAACTGAAGTGGAAGAAAGTTTGCTTAGGTTGATATAATTATATTTGGGTGGTTGTGAAACTATTTATTTTTTCTTCTTCATGACAAATTCATAATAAGGTAAATATTTATAATTATGAAATTTAGCCTCTAAATGTTTACAATAATGATAAGGTTGTAGATCAATGGGAATGGTCACCTTGATCCCATTGTGGGAGAACTTAAAGAACTGGTGCAAGGTGGATAGGAAATACTATACTTAATGGATCCAAGGATGATAAAGAATTATGTTATAAGGTAAATCAACATCCATAATATGTCACAAAGTATGATGGGACATGGACCCAATAATGATTGGCAAACAGATAGTTATAGAATATTCCCTTTGGCATTATCATATACCTTGATTGTGATTGTCTTTGGCTAAATGTCCTTTGTAGTATAACCCAATCATTGTACCAAATTAAATGACACTATGTTTAAATTTGAACCATTTTCTATAATAACCCACTTTATTTTATGATTTTTGATGATGACCTCAATATACAAGGGGTTGTTATGGCTAGGACCAAGAGTAGACATATCTCTCTGATCAAATGTAACTTGTTGGAAAGGAGATAAATTGCCTACTAGTGTTTGAAATTATTTTTTGTTAATGTATTGGGAAATAATGGTTTTTTGAAGGAAGTCAATTAAAATAACTCTATGGACTTCTAATGTACATAAAAGGTCTAAAATAAAAATTTACATAGGGGTTTTACTAGTTGGGTTGAGATACTATACAAATTTTTAATAGAAGCATGAGAGGGTTTAGCCTTAAATATCATAGTGTTTAAATTTGGATCCAAAAGAATAGTATTCACATTTTTTCTAGGGTTATAAGAGTGTAAAGGGCCCTAGAGGGTAACTCATGAGCATCTAGTTGTGATTATGTAATCTAGAGTTGATAAGGAGCTATTATAATTAGAAGAAGAAGACAAAGGGCCTTAGATGGTGACTCAGGAGAATCTAATTATGTTTGTATAATTTTGAATCATAAATAAGTTATTATAATTGTAATAAATGGTCCAAATATAGTAACCTATAAAAAACTGAGGTATGATGGAATTGCCTAAACCTGATCTAGTAATACTTGAAGAGGAGGGTGTTGAACATCTAATGAGGTGTCTAGTTATTCAAGAAGCATTAGATGGTTCATGATTTTTGATGGTGATGGTGGTAATGTTAATTGAAAAAACACATCCCATAATGTTATTATAGTCATATGCCATGTTATTGTAACTCAGGTTATTAACATGGGTATTATGATCTTGATTATGATCATGTTGATTTATGATTTTGGCCTTGTGTTTGTTGATGTTGGTTCTACCCTTGATTCTGATTATTTATTTCCAACTACTAATTGTGTTTAGGAAATGGGTTTTTATAAATGCCCATATCTTGATTAGTGTTTTACATCATGTGTTTTACTTCACTTTCACCACTTTTGATCAAATACCTAATGAGATGTCTCAATTGAACACATCGATAAATGCCATGGATAATAATACGATGGAAGTTATAAAACTCATATAATTTATAAAAATAAAGTTTGGTTTTATCTTCATGGAATGGCCTCGGTATAGGCCACATAATCAGATTAACTACTATGAGATTTTGGAAGATGACCTTAATAGGCTTTCCTAGTTTGATGAATACTCTATATTTATTGAATGTTCTTTGTGAAGGAGCCCTTTGAAAAGTTGTTGATAGATTAGGTGGATCTATTTAAACATTTGGAAATGGTAAACCCTGCATTATTTGTACCTGTCTGGATTCTATTACTCCATTTCCCACCATGCTTTTTTTTTGTTAAACCCTTTAGGTTTTTTTTTAGAAATAGCTTAAAGAGGTGATTTGGTATGATTATATGTTTGACCTTATTAATAAATATTTAAAATGACATTAGTGATAAGTGCCTTCTCAATTTGTACACCCTTGTCTATGATTTCCTTGAATGTGTTTTCATAAATGAGTCATAGATTATGAGCCACCTTAGGGTGTATATTTTGTGTGAATATATATACCAAATATTTATCTATAAAATTGTGTTGAAAGAATCCAAATAATGTTCTCCATCATTGTAGATAGGTTTCCAATATTTCCCCATCCCATTATTTTTCTTCACATAATTCAAACACAATCAAATCGTGTTCAATGTTGTAAGAGAAATGGTAGACAAATTTTTTAGATACATCATTCCAATCTACCACTGATCCCTTAAGTAATTTCAAGAGCCAATCTAAAGCTTACCCAACTAAACTACATGTAAATAAGTGAAGCAAATAAATAATGTTATAGGCTACCTCTTGGCATAGTATAAAAAATGCTTGAATATGTTCTTGAGGGTCACCCTTCCATTTGTATTTATAAAATTTGGATGCCTCAAAATGAGGTGGAAAGGGGACTTGGATAATACTTAAGTCAAACATATATGGAAATATCTCATCAAACTTATATTTCTTGATTCGGTTTCCTATCTCCAGTCTTAACACAATTCCCTTCATCAAATTTTGCTTATGCATGTTTGGTGAATTTGTAGGTGGGATATAATTATTTTGGGGTGGTATGTGCCCCTATTGTGATGTTTTTTAAGGATATAAACCCTACAATCTGAGACTTTGTTCTAGTTTAATCCTTGAGTTGAGTAGGTTAGGTACTAATTCTTAGGTGGTTGATAAACATTTCCTAAATTTTTTTGTCATGAATTCTAAGTATGATATTAAGTTTTAGGAGTTTCTGGTCAGTTCACAAAAGGACATGATGGTTGGGAGGAACTTTCCAAAGTTTTTAAAATAATACCCCTAATATGTGTTGAATTTATTGTCCCTTTATTTTATGAAGGAACAAAAAGGCTCTTAGTGATTTAAAAATGTATGATCTATGTCTGGTAAAACATGTTACAAGGTATCCCTAAGTTTGTTTTGTTAAGATAAATTACCAAGAGATATCATAGACACAGGATCAACTAGGGTATGTGACATTTGATCTATCACATTCTCTTACTATTTAGAGGCATTATTATTGATTACAGTTACAACCAAAGAGTTTTTTAAGTCCACAATAAGTTGTTCTGCATATCGTTCATTGATTTTATTGATCTTGGAAGCAAGATCTTGATCATTGGGATTTGAATCTATAATTTTTTCCTTTCCCTTACTAGAAGAAGCAATATTGGATTTTTTAATGTGAGTAAGAGATGGCTCCTACTATTTCTCTTCTACTCTAACAAGTGTGTGCAATCCATAGGGAAATTTGGTGGTAACCTAGTGCTTGATTCTATCAATCTTAGGAAGGATTCGTATTTATCTTCTAATTTTTGATGTTCATATTAATATTCTTCAGACACTGTAGTTGTTGGGATATCTTTAAACATGATTAAGTTATCCCATCCATCATAAAAATGTTCTTCCTTATAACTAGGGCTGTAAGATACCCCACTATGAGTATACATTTGTGTCATGCTTGGAATATTGTTTTCCTCATTTTAAAAGATGTGAAATATGATTTGTAAATGTTTAAAAAGGGTGATTGGATTTATTCAAACAATTTATAAGGTAAGATAAGATTATAATAAAATAATTGGTGTAGTACCACATAATTATAAGAAAATGGTTATAAATTAACTCAACTTTAGTGGGTTTAAATTTTCAAATTAGAAGAGGGTATGATAGCTTTGGAACCTAAAGTGTAGGCTAAAACAACAAACTTAGGTCAAAGATATGTCAATATTATAAAATCTAGATACAATTATGATGAGTTGCAACTATAAAATTAGAATAAGGCATTTTTTATTAGGAAGATAACAATGTGAACCAAGAATTTCAAAACTTGAACCAACACAGGAACTCCTAAATATAAAGCTAAAACCAAATAGGAAGAACAATGACACCACATGGTAATAGGGTGCAGAATGGTCTAGGTTCTTAGAGCATGAATGAGTGAAATATAATCTAAGTTGATAATGAGAATAAAATAATGACAAGTCTTGGTAATAGCCTTCAATCCAAATGATAAATTGTACCCAAATTACTCAAACCAAGTGCGAAAGGTAAACCATTCGCATCTTGGATTAGAACTTAAAAAGGTGAGATTTTGAATTTAGACAAAAAATGAAGTACTTTGAGATTTTACAAAGTGGTAAAATGGTCTAGACTCAAATTAATAGCATAATAATGCTATTCAAAAAATATAAACATAATGTTCTAAATGAAAATTTGAATGAGGTAAGAAATAATTTCAATTTGGTTACCATAATTTAGTGTATGACAAGGTGCTTGGTTTATTGAAGCATTTTATATTTCACATAGATAGTTTTATAATCAAAAACACCAAGAAAGTAAAGGATAAAATGACAAACACATCTAAGTATAACATCTTAAATCCTAAAACTAACAAGGTTGCATAGTACTGTCGAATTCTATCTATATACATGCTCTTGAGAGGATTTTTAATTATTAGTCCAAAAATAAAAGTGCATGAAAATTAGGGGTTTTTACACCCCTATTCTCTCAAGAGTTTTTAAGATGAAATAAAACTTTAGGATACTTTCCCTACATCAACATTATGTCCATGACAAGTGGGGTTATTTTAAAACTAAATTTTCATACATTTATATGGTCCCAAGTGTGGATAACACTAGAAATGCTCACATCAATTAGATTCATGTCAACTAGTTTGTTATGAAAGGTCCTTTTCCTTTTCACAACCATTACATCAATCAATTTTTAGTGTAATACAATGCTTGAGTTTCCTTTATATTCTGAGGCTCATAACCAATAATGAAGCTTGTTTTAACTACTTAAAATAAGTGTCTTAATGGCTCACCCTCAATTTATATACCCCAATATGTATTGAGGTTGAAACAATGTCAAGATATGAGTTCATGGGTCTACGCTTCCCTAGAAAACCCATGAGGAGGATATGAACTCCTGCTCACAAGCCAAAGTGCATAAAAATAAAGACAAGTGAAAAGACTTTATGGTCATTTTAGGATCACCCAAACCATATGGATTTTAGGAGGGCCCTAGTGAATTTATTTTCATTCCTTTGGATAAGGAAAAAAAATTTAAGGAATGAGTGCTTTTGGTCACTTGAGTTCCCTAAATGGGATAGGGGAGAACATACATGCAACACTCATTTTACTAAAAAAACAAACAATTTCAATAAACAAGAATAACAATAGAACTCTTAAGAGTGTTTAGCTAATTTTGAAAGTTATTTTTAAGGTACCAAAATGAATTATGACTGAAGTTAGCCTTTTTTTGTTATTTAAATGGATACTAAGTTCCTTAAAAGCTTGTAAAGAAGATGTTAGAAGTCTGAAATGAGGGTGTGAATTGTTAGCAAAAACTTCTAGCTTATTATTTTACTTCTCTATTTTCTTATACAATTTGATCTCACCATTCCATAGATCAATATAATCATTTCCTAGTGTGTTCCCACCATTCCATATATTGATCTTCCTAAAAGACAAAACAAAGGAAACACTAGTTTGCGATCTTGTCATTTGACATGGAGAAATTGCTGATTGGTAGGGAAAACACATTAAAGTATAGGAAATTCTTATTGAAATTATAAAAAATATTGAAACAAAATTGTTGGTTGAATATTTTGTCAATCAGCGTACTGATAAACAAAATAGGTCTGATCAGCCAAAGTAGGAAGATAAGTCATCCAAATGTGTAGTTTTACCACATCAGAAAGACACTGATCTCTCCTCTCATCAAGGGGAGGTTCCCTATAGGTATGCTATATATATATATATATATATATATATATATATATATATATATATATATAGAAAATAATATTCATGGGTGGGACAAACCATCCATCTCTCTTCTTTCAGAGATGATGCACGTTGATCAAAGGAAAAACTCAGGGGAAATGAAAGATAGTACTCCTCTTCTTTCATAAGTACTATTCAGTAAACCACAAGAGTACTCCTGGAAGTGACAAAAAAATGTAGCAAAGGTTGTAATAACCAAAAAATCAAGATGCAGCTCAAAGTATTCACCTGGATTGCTCAAGAGTAAGATACGAAGGATAATGAGGGCACAAAGTCACCTCAAGGTCCTTTACACAGAAATGAAAAGAAAACACACTAAAGGCAATTATGGGGGCACAAAGTCTCTCCATTGTTGACTCTTTAGGACACCTTCTTGACTGTTATCACTAATTCTGCTTGTTGAATTAAAGGAACATAAGATATATTGAAGAAAAATACATAAGAGCAATTTCCTCAATAACAAAGATATTACAGCACAAAGTCTGAAAAACCACTTGCTTTCTTATTCCAGTAATAAAATATGATCGGCAATCTAAGCTCAAAGTCTCAGTAATGCCTTACAATTTGGGCAGAGTTTCATTCTAAATGTCAAAAAAAAGATCTTTATTACAATAGAAGAAAGCCCCTTATATAGCCTCTTCAAGAAGGACTTGGGAACAATCAATACATCATTTTCAATTGGAATCTGTTAAGAAGACACGCTGGAACTTAGGGGTGCTTTACCCATTTGATTTTATCAATGAAAGGAAATAAGTCGCACTTATTGAAAGTTTGCAACTTCCAATGTCCACCTAGCGATCTAATCTTATCTTCAACATTCCTCCTTGCCTAGTTAATTGAATCGGGTCCTAGATTTAGTTTACTGTTTTGTTCCTTCTTTGCTTCCTGCTAGTCTTGGCTTTGAAATATGTGAATGTATTATGGTCTGTATGTCTATATGTTTAAAGGATCAACAACTAATTCACTATGTTGAATTTGACATTTTTGGTCGCATCATTCCTTTGTCTTCTTTCAGCTTTTCTATTTGGTACTTTTTTGGATTGAACTTGCCCATTTCGGGCCTTAAGAAATGACCTGTTTTGACTAGAGAAGAGCCTCCCGCAAGGGTATCTAGCCTTCAGGTAGTCTTTGAATGGCCTTCAGGCTTCTTTGGGAAACTCTTTGAACTTTGGTGATGAACCAACTGTAGAACCATTCCATTGAACCAAATGTTTGAACCATTCCGTTGAACCAAGGCTTTGAACCATGTGTTTGAACTAACCGTTGAACCAAAGCTTTGAACCTTTTCATTGAACCAAGACGTTGAACCAAAATTTGGTTCAACGGTTCAAACAAAGCCTTAAACTAATTGACGAACTATTTGATTGAACCAAAGAATGAATCAAAGCGCTAAAAGTGAGTGGATGAACCAAATGTTGAAACAAAGCGTTGAATCACTTGATTGAACCTACCTTTGAAACATTTGACATTGAAGCAAAGGATGAACCAAATGTTGAAATTACTGTTGATGCTTGTCGATGAAAATTTTTGTTTGAACCAAGGCGATGAACCAATTTTGAAAATGACCAATTGTTAGAAACCAATACTTTTGATTGAACCCACCTGCAGAAGTCGTGAAGCCCATTGAACTTGTAGAAATGATCTTGTTCACAGTCTGTAGATTTATGAAAGGCTTGAAAAAAAGAGGAATTTGAATGCCCAAGACAAAATTTGGAAAGGGAAGAGATAATTTTGGTCTATAGGACCAAAATAATTCAAATGTTGTCCCAAAAATGAGTGATATTTTTGGGGGACAATAGCTGGCTCTAGTTGGGGAACTTCTGTCAATTGCAAAATGAATTGAAAGGAATAGAATCCAGAATCTCCAGTGTCTTCAAGTATGCCATTGGGTTACAGAGTCATGCTAACCAAAAATTAAAGGCATCAAAAATGGAAATAAATAAAAAAATAGAATTAAAAACTATACAAATATACATACATACATATGCAATGATCTGATACTTCAAGAATTGAAGTATTTCAGATGCTGCTTCTTGAGAGATAGTGAAAATAGTGCACCATCTTGGTAAACTAGCAAGAAGACATTTTGTCCCTAAAAATGGTGATGGGTGAATGGAGCTCTCCACTAGGAAACCAATTTTTTCCATCTTCCTCTTGGTCTCTCCTTCTTTTTGCTCTGTGGTAAGACGTGGTCTTCAAACTGAAAACTATAACTCCCTGCTCTCCCTATGAAGGGTTCCTTTCCCTAATTTTGGTTTGCAACAACATGATCCATTACCATAATTGGTTGTTCTTCTGGTTCAATCCAGCATATGATTGGATTGTCCATATTAAACTCCTGACAAACTATCAGATTAACATCTCCTTTGATGTGAAGGAGTTTGACTTCCTCATCTTAAGAAATCTTCAATTTAAGCAACAAAGATTCACATCCAGCTGTGTTGGTGTTACTGACTTGAAAATTGCATGAAGGAAGAATATCTCCTTGAGGGGATATCAACATAGTTCCAACTTCATCATTGGTGGAAGAATTGCTATCATCATCAAAATCTGATCTCTTATCAGATTTCTCTTCATTGGAGATGGAAGATTCTTTCTTGTTTATACTGCATCCTACCAATTCTCCCAAAGTTTTGTTTGGATCAATTCCTGGATTGTCAGCTATAGGACTTTCATTTTTAGAAACATGAACATCCTCTATGGTAAAGAAATAATTACCCCTACCTGAAGATTCAGATAGAATTTTTGCTGCAGTGGCTGATGTTTGGGTGACCACATATTTTGTCTCAGATAAGTCCACATCTAGTTCTCCATCAATGTCCAATTGCTCAAGATTGACTTGTAGGGATTCAAAATCAGTCATTTGAATTTTGGATTCCTTCACATGATCAATCATGTCAAATGACTGGAATGGATTTGGAAGAGAGGATGGGAGTTCATCCTTTTGATTTTTGGGAGGGGAAGGACTAGTTTTCAAAGCTAAATTAGAAGGTACAAAGATGTTTGATGTACATACTTCTTTGGTAATCACCAGGTCCTTTGATTGAAAAGGAAGAGGGGTTCTCTACTCAACAATTGGAATTATTGGTTGGGGTCACTCCTCTGTCTTCTCTTTGTTGGCCTGTTGGACTGACTGATTCTGGGACTGGGTGAATGCTGCATATGATTCTTTGATTGCTTCACCTTCACTTCTGGATTCATCCTAGTAATTTAGGAAACTAATGTGGGAGTTGCCAGCTGATTCTTTTAGATCCTCCCTGAAGAGATTAGTGCCATTTTCTTTCTCTAAATTAGGTTGGAAATAGGAAACATGCTCTATTTCCATATATCCAACTACCAAGTTTGTTGGAGGTGCTTTAAAGGCAAGATTTCTCTATGGAGGAAGAAGATGATTTTGTTGTCCTTGACTTCTGGTTGCATTGCCTTGATATGGCTGATTAGGGAATGTCCTCCTTGATATATCTTTATATAGAGGAGCAGAAGACATACTTTGTGCCATTTGCCTTTTCAAGGCTAGCAATTCATTTGCCAGCTTTTGTACCATTGGATAAGTGGTGACTGTGGATGAGTATTCAGAAGATGAAGAGGGTTTAGCTCTATTAAGATCTCTCCTTATCTTTCCTACCAAGATAAGGTCATCTTCTAGCTCAATAGCCAAGTCTTGAGTAGCCTCAAGGTCTATGTGTCTAGCCCATCTCAACAAAAAACTCACTTTAGGTAGTTGTGAGTTGATGAAGAAACACACGAGATTTTGAGGTGTCAGCTGGGCGATCATGGGAATCTTGTGCCTCAGCTTGTTAAACATGGCAATGAAATCCCTCATAGGTTCATGGGGCTCCTTCTTCATCTATGTGAGCTGGACCAGCAAGTCATGTGCATCTTCTACGGGCTTGAATCTTGCTTCAAACTTGGCTTTAAGTGTATCCCAGTTAGTCACTGATCTAGCTTGTAGATGGTAGAACCAGTCTGCAGCACCACCTTGTAGTGTCTCCACAAAAAGCCTGACTGCCATGTCTTAAAATTCCACCCCTATCACACCACAGGCTATTGCTTTCTTTCCCAGCAGCTCTAGTTTTGCAGACCAGATAATATAATGGAGATGGATGAAAATGGTAAGGTTAAAAATGGATAATGGGTAAGACATGAAACAGAGTCGCCAGAGTCTGTAATGGATAAGGTTATAATGATAATGGTTTATATAGGTGATGAATATTTTGTCAATCAGCGTACTGATAAACAAAATAGGTCTGATCAGCCAAATTAGGAAGATAAGTCATCCAAATGTGTAGTTTTACCACATCAGAAAGACACTGATCTCTCCTCTCATCAAGGGGAGGTTCCCTGTAGGTATGCTATATATATATATATATAGAAAATAATATTCATGGGTGGGACAAACCATCCATCTCTCTTCTTTCAGAGATGATGCACGTGGATCAAAGGAAAAACTCAGGGGAAATGACAGATAAAACTCCTCTTCTTTCATAATTACTATTCAGTAAACCACAAGAATACTCCTGGCAGTAACAAAAAAATGTAGCAAAGGATGTAATAACCAAAAAATCAAGATGCAACTCAAAGTCTTCACTTGGATTGCTCAAGAGTAAGATACAAAGGACAATGAGGGCACAAAGTCACCTCAAGGTCCTTTACACAGAAATGAAAAGAAAACACACTAAAGGCAATTATGGGGGCACAAAGTCTCTCCATATTTGACTCTTTAGGACACCTTCTTGACTGTTGTCACTAATTCTACTTGTTGAATTAAAGGAACATAAGATATATTGAAGAAAAAGACATAAGAGCAATTTCCTCAATAACAAAGATATTACAGCACAAAGTCTAAAAAACCACTTGCTTTCTTATTCCAGTAATAAAATATGATCGGCAATCTGAGCTCAAAGTCTCAATAATGCCTTACAATTTGGGCAGAGTTTCATTCTAAATGTAAAAAAAAAAGAGCTTTATTACAATAGAAGAAAGCCCCTTATATAGCCTCTTCAAGAAGGACTTGGGAACAATCAATACATCATTTTCAATTGGAATCTGTTAAGAAGACACGCTGGAACTTAGGGGTGCTTTACCCATTTGATTTTATCAATGCAAGGAAATAAGTCACACTTATTGAAATTTTGCAACTTCCAATTTCCACTGTTGAACCATTCCATTGAACAAACTGTTGAACCATTCCATTGAACCAAATGTTTGAACCATTCCGTTGAACCAAGGCTTTGAACCATGTTTTTGAACTAACCATTGAACCAAAGCTTTGAACCTTTTTGTTGAACCAAGATGTTGAACCAAAATTTGGTTCAATGGTTCAAACAAAGCCCTGAACTGATTGACAAACTGTTTGATTGAACCAAAGAATGAATCAAAGCATTGAAACTGAGTGGATGAACCAAATGTTGAAACAAAGCATTGAACCACTTGATTGAACCTACCTTTGAAACATTTGACATTGAACCAAAGGATGAAGCAAATGTTGAAATTGCTACTGATGCTTGTCGATGAAAATTTCTATTTGAACCAAGGTGATGAACCAATTCCAAAAATGACCAATTGTTAGAAACTGATTCTTTTGATTGAACCCACCTGCAAAAGTCATGAAGCCTATTGAACTTGTAGAAATGATCCTGTTTGCAGTCCATAGATTTTTGAAAGGCTTGAAAAAAAGAGGAATTTGAATGCCCAAGACAAAATTTCGAAAGGGAAGAGATAATTTTGGTCTGTAGGACCAAAATAATTCAAATTTTGTCCCAAAAATGAGTGATATTTTTGGGGGACAACAAAAATAATAGTCACCTACCAATTTTTGGTCCAAAGTGATCTCATCATTTCACAAGTCAATATAACTAATCTACAGAGCAATCTTGTTGATTTTCATTACATCTCACCATTCTAAAGAATAATCTTATCTATTCATAGTGTGATATTGCCAATCCTATAAAACACATTGGTAGATACAAAGTCTATAAAATTTATCTTGCCATTCATGGATGTGTTTCTTCCATTTCACAAGTTGATCTTGTTAATGTTTAGGTCAATCTTGCCAAATTTTAGAGCGATCTTATTGTGTCATAGGTCAATCTTACCATTTATCTCAGAATCCAAAGAAACATATAATAAGATAAAATAAGTGTGAAATAGACTCAAAATAGGGTTTCAATGAAAACTTAGAAAGTATAAAAACTTATGTAAGATGCAGGTCCCATTAGGTGTGCCAAAATGTAGAGTAGGATTATAAGATACATTAGTCCATGATTTAGCCAAGAAAATATCTATATGAAAGCATACAGACACTAAAACATCAATATCACTCCCCCATGGGGTGTTGCAAATGAATCCTAAGAGTTATTTAAAGAAGGAATACTACCAAACCTTCTAAATAACATCCGTCATTCCAAGAGCAATGAATAAGCATGTTTTCCCCTAGATTTGGTTCTCTAAGTCTATGTTAATGATGAATAGCTACTTCCTTCATCATTTCCTAGTGCACCAATCACTTAAGATCATGAGTTTGACCAATTTATGTAAATATGTGAATCTTTTCTATAACAATTTTTACATAATAAGTTTGTATAATTGAATATCCTATTTTAATCAATGTTGAGGCCTTGTACTTGTAGCTTTCTAAAAATGTTGATAATCAACCATGACCATCCATATTAAGATCAATATGTGTGGCCATTAATTGAATCAATTTTAGAGGGAAAAGCCATATATATTCCCATTAATATTTGGAAGAATGGGGCATTAATGAGGCATGTGAAGGCTTAATCCTAATATTTGTTTCATTAATGGTTTATGGATTCCACCCCATTGATGATGTCATGGGATGATGCATATTTGAGGGATGAATTTTCAATTAATAGATTTTCAATAAATTCTATGGAATTTTCAATTAGGCTCTTGATTTGGTTTAATTTGCCTAAGTGATTTTGATTAATTTTTTGTAGTTCTTTGTAAATCTATTTAATGCTTAATCAACCTAGTTAGAAATTTAATTTTATGAAGTCGTAATTTGACTAGAGTATAATCATAAGAAGGCATTATTTGTGTATATAACAATACCCAAATTAGGCCATTATAGATGTGAAATAACAAATGCATGTGATGTGTTATCAAATTATAAGAATTTAGTGGTCTAGAGTGTCATTTTGCATGTTTTCAATTTTACTCAAAGTGATTATAGAAAATATAATAATCACATAAAACTCATTTCCCCATTCAGGGATACATTAGCCTAAATCGACACTTGTACATGACAAGTTCAAACCATTTAGCATGCTTTAGTGATTTTGGCCCAAATTGTACATTATCACAAAATGTTACTTAGATTGAAAATATTAGCACAATAGTGATAGGAATTAGATGTATACAAAAAATACATGTTCAAATGTCCACATATGCAAGCCATAAATAATTTGGATTAGAGCCACAGAGAAGGACATGTTTAAATCTCTTCATACATAATTAAAAAAATCACACACAAAGGTGTTAGAGGTAAAATCACTAGAAGGGGGGTGAATCAGTGATGCTAGATAATCTAATTCAATTCCCAACTCTTAAAAATTCATCATAAATCAATCCTGATCAAGGAACATAAAAATGAAAACACATACATCCAAAGCATACATAAGAGTATACATCACATGAACACATCATATATGTGGGAAACCTTCTTAGGGGGTAAAACCCACTAAACCCTAAAATATGAAATATATTCCTATAAAATAAGATCCAACATTTATAATAGTACCCACTGATTAAGGAACACCCATACATTAGTTTAGTGAGACACTAATCCCACAAGGAGCTAATTCCCCTATCTTGTTGAGCACCCACAAATAGACCTTTAGCAAGATTTACCTTACAAGGAGGAAATAACCCCTAGGAAACTAATAAATCATTGAACTACCTAAATATATCACCTTGAACACCTATTTATACTCTTCAACTAATGATGATCACTGTTATTTGCACTCTTCTTTCTCAAACTACCTCAAGGGTTAACTCACTCAAACTGCCTCTTTTAGGCTCATTAGGTCTAATGATCTATGTGTCCTATATAAAATTGATAATATAAACATGTCTAATATTTTTCACACTCTTATGGTCCTAAATTACTTATACCTTCTCTTTCAAAGGCTCTCTCCTTTACCTGAATCCACAAACACACAACAAGCAAAATTAGTCTAGTTAGACCTTATACTTATACCACTCTCTTCCTTTAAACCTTATTCGTCAGCCTAGATGCTTTACATATTTATTATAAATTTTAAATATGTCCTCATACATTTTAAATTTAAAACCCACACACTTCATAAGTTGGCCATTACCTCATTAGCCCTAAACCACCACTAGTTCTTAATGAGACCTAAAACAATTAGACCTTCATACTCACATGTTACATGTGAGATTACTTGGACAAAATTCATCCTTTACCTATGATTTTAACACATAAATATTATTTCCAATATCCACTTTATTAATCCCATATGGTTCCATTCCTCTTGGAATACCAACTCAACACCTGAACCTACTAATTAGGTTTCCTTACTCTTGAGGTCTTCATATACAAAAAACATAGTTTCAAAATTATAAGGCAAATACTCAAATAATTTACATAACTTATATAACATGGGTGAACCCTTCAAGACCTCTAAAACACCTCCACATGCTTTAGACACTTAAACATGGGCTCTAAGCACTCAAATATACTCTCTTAAAATGACCACTCAGATCGGTCATACATAGTCAAAATATAGTTAAACTATTTTAACTCTCTATATTTAATTAGGGGCATATCATGACAACCATTACCTTTTTATAAGTCTTATAGACTTATAGAACATCTCCATACTCATTTTATTCTTCAATTTTTCTTAGAACTCTTCCAACATACTTTTTCAAAGTGGTTACTCAATTTGTTAGTGTATTTAATAAACATAGTCAAGTTCTAATCCTTTATTCATATTGAATATGTGTTTTTAAAACCCTAAAAATACATATAAATAGTTTTCACTGAGTATAAAACAATCTTCAATAGTTATATCATCTTGAAACATCATAATACTATCAAGAACAACTTAATTATCCTTCTCAATTCACTTGTAGAACATGGTAAAATGCACAATCAACTTTGTATCTCAATACATTTGATTGTATAAACATTAAAACCTTATAACTAGATTCTATATATGATCTCTGAATTACTTTACAACTTTTTTTTACACCACCTTTAAATTCATCCTAGATAAAAATTTATAAGTAAAATACTAAGAACTGGTTTTTCCTTTGTTAAATTTAAATGCCAACAGTCACTATGTAAACGTTAAACATTGAACACTTTGACATCATACCCTATCAAATTTTAAAAAACATACTATGTCAATCTCTTTTGGAATATCCTGGTCTTTAACCTACAATGATCACCATTTATCTTTGATCTAAGCTCCCATGATTGTGCCACTTGGTAGCTCTATGTGCCTTATACACACCCTATACCATTCAGTCAATGTGCTTGGGCCACTTGGTATTTCTACATGAAATTTCAGCATTTTTTGACTTATTGACTTAACACATGCCATTAATCTCTAACTGCACAATCATATGCTCACCATTATATATTTGTATATTGGATTAGATGGTCATCATTATATCTATCTATAATTATACACTCACCATTAGATCCTTATCTAGTCAGATTAAACTCTTGATGTTATATCTGTGATCCAATTAAAAACTCATCGTAGATCTCTTCTTGCAAATTTGTCTATGTATGGGAACCTAGTAAACTTTTATCTAGAAGGTCAACTTTGCACCTTAATAACTTTTTCTACACTCAACCTCATGACCTAAAATTTGAACCATGTGATATCCTTACATAAGGGAATCCATCCATATATCAATATGCTCTTAAAACCATCACACATGTGAAATATGATGTCATTAGTCTACTCACTCAATTTTATCTATCAAGATGACTACTTAAGATTAGACATTTAAATGATTATTCTAATGAATTACGTTCACCTTCATAAGCATTCTAAGCACTCATAACATCCCATAGGGTCTTTACAACATGAACATATCATCAATATCATCCATCAATTGCCTCATTAAGTCAAATACTCTCCAAACCATCAATCTGGTCACTTTGTCATTAATGCACTAGTACACAAGCTCTCTTTGACATCAATGACAACAAACATCAATGACTATACTCAACAAAGGGACATGGGTAGATATCCAAAGCATACATGAATATAAGTGGCATAGATCTAAAGAATAATGGAATATTAAAATTCCCTTGAATATAAGAAGAATGGGAAACACAATCAAGTCTAAACTATGGAATGTAGAAATGAAACTATGTATGAATGTAGTAAAAATATATGTAAATGCTAGGATTTACATAGGCTAAGTCTAAAAAGTGATAGTTGGCAAAAAATTTAAGTATGAGTAGAAATGATTAATATCAAGATATATCAATACATAAATTAGAATGTAAAAAATGTAAGGATAGAACCTAGTAGTAGAAATTATATATGATATGCCCCTGAGTGGGTGGATGTATCAAATGAATAAACATATATTGGTGTATGTGCCCTAATGGATAGATGATAGCCATTCTAGATTAGTGTAGTGGACTTGGGTCCTCTATGTAGTCTACAAGCATATGACAAGAACAAGTGAAGCATATATGTATGATAAAAATTGACTATAATAAGATGGATATCATATGTAATGTCCTATAAAATAGAATAAATTTAAACATATAAATGCATACAATCTATAAAACTTTTGTTTTCTAAGTAATATTTGAATGTTTTTATGTTTTCACATGTTATATTATTTTTGTGTTTTCTGAATATAAGATATGTACAAGCAATTGAAAATATACTATGTACAAGGACAAAGAGAGAAGAAATTATGTCAAAGGGGGTGGTAACCATACCAATAAATGAGTCTCATGAGAGACTCACTATCATCATGACCTGTGTCAAATAATAGAACTGTGATTTGCATTCTATGTGAAAGAGCAATTGTGAGCCAATAATTTATTATAATGAGAAATATATATCTATATCTACCTATGTAGTGGTTCTATGAATCTACAAAATTGACTTTGATTCCCTATAAACTATATGGGTCTTACGAACCCATCTAATAGAAGAAGCTATATGTGACATAACTATCCTGTGATGAGAACCCTGAGAACCCAATAATACTGATCTCAACATAAAATGAGTGGAGGAAGGTCCTCTAGAATTTGTGGCATATCTCTAGTGCAAGGGTCTCTCTAATAATGGTCTCCATGGAAGAGTATGCATATGTTTTGATATCATAGGATTATACCTCACCTACATTGGTGGCTCTACTAAACTCTATGATGTATACAAATGAATTGTAGTCTAAGCTATAACTAATAACTATGTAATATTTAGTAATAGTGCTAGAACTATAACTAGTGACTATATTAGAATTATAATTGGTACCTTCATTGGAACTACCTATGGGATGGGTAGAGGATACTCATATGGGATACCTTCAACTTTGGCCACTTGATTTACATGTATATACTTCAAGCATATGTTCATTATAAATGATATGGATTAGATCTCTTGTAACCATGGCCTACCTAATAACATATCAAATATACTTGCACAATATACTACAAGGAACTGAGTGGTTATATGTGTTATTCCAACATGTAATGGAAGAATAATATCCCTGATGGAGTTTGAATGTTACCACTAAAACCATTGATGACTATGTCTGTGAGGAATATATCCTTCTATGAGTACACTAAATGCTACAAAATTGTCATAGTGCACATGTTTATGTATGACCCATTGTCAACCATAACACTCTAGATAATATGATGATCTATTTATGCTCATATGAAGAGTTCATGTAAATGTACATCATCATCAAGAATTTCTTGTTCTGAGAATGTGATGAGTAGTCTAGGTGGAATAGTAGTATTGCACATGCCATTAATTTTGTGCAATGTATTTTTCTCCTCTATAATAGTATGATATGAAGCTTATGGTAAATGTACCTAATATATGTAGTGAACATGTGATGTTCCCCCTACCTCATTCATTATGTGATTTTGGAAAGGATATGAAAATATATTTAGTGCCTTATCTTTTACTTATTATGGTTTTAGTACCTCTGTGGGTGTGACCACACCAACAATAGTTACCTCAATTGAATATTGTATCTTGATATTTAGGATTATGCATCTATTTGTTGTATGACTTGGTGCCCTATGGTACTTGTAAAATACATTAAAATCATAGTTATTTATAATAGGTTATTTCATATCAAACTATTTAATAGGAGGGAGATATACAATATTGCATTCAAAGAGTTTCTATAAAACCCATCTTGACGATTATGGAAGGTTGGTGAAGATTTAGTACCGAGGAATGAATAAAATAAATCTAGGATATGGATTAGAAGATACATTGACTATGTACTTTTGATCACTCTTATTCTCAGTGGCATTTACATTATATGTAGGTTTATTTTACCTCTTAATAGTTGATTTTGATCCATTCATATACTTGAGTTTTCCCATTGATAAGAGCTTAACCTCTCTTTCTTTAAATGTGTGGCATAAATATGTAAATGTAGGAAACTTATTGAATAAGATAGCTTCATGTAATGCTAGTAAGAGACTTTATTTAAATATTCCATAAATCTCTTTGTCTACCATGGGGATACTTAGTTTGGCTAATATAGTCTTGTATCGTAAGACATAATCTGTGATAGGCTCATTTGACTTTTGTTTTAAATATGCCCCTTTTGCATATGATATATTATTACTGATATTGATAAATAAATGTGATAATAACATACCATCAAAAGGATTGAATGATGTGATAGATTGATTTGATAAATCATAAAGCTACTGTAGGCCATAATCCTATAAACTATATGGAAATAACTTCATGAAAATCCAATTATTAGAAACATACTCCGTCAAAATCTCTAAGATGATGCTCTAGGTCAACCTTTCCATCATATAATGTAATCTTAAGTGTCATGAAACTAGATGGAAAGGGCTTAGTTATTATGTAATGTGCCAAAGGTGTATGTAAGAGAGTATTATAAACCAAGGCATTGATGGCCTAGTGGCTCCCTTCTTGATATATACCAACTTAGACTATAGAGTATGAATATCATGCATAATCTATTGTACATCAAGATTCGAGTAACTATCCAAAAGAGGCTTAGCATTCACTGAAAGTTGTTAAATTGTTATCTGGATGATAAGAGTGTTGCTTGATACAATGCATTCCTAGCTTAGCCCTATACCTATCCTAAATCATTTATCACACTTTTTAGGCCATTGTGTGGACCACAAACATCTCTAGTTAGAAAAAACATAGTCTCATTCCTAAATTCCCATTTCCTATCCCTTTGTGCCTAGCATACATCTATCTAGACACTAGCATCACATTAAGGGAACTAGAGCCACATGGCACTAATGTCTCCAACATAGTGTGAGTATCTCCTTCCTTAAATATCCCAAATGGATATATTTTCAAATATTTACCCCTCCTATGATATGACTCAGCACATTTTATTATCCACACAAGATACAAAACAATATAAATATAATACTATTAGACCTTTATCCAGTACATGGAAAATCAATGTAAAAAGCCTATTAAAATTAGAAACAAGTTGAGTAGAATCAAGGTTATTAATCCCTATTCTACCCTACCTTTGCATACTACCATCTAGCTATATTAAGCTGAGATTTATAAATTCTAAATTATATGTACATAAGAATACAACCTAGAAACACAAGCACATGTGCACCCAAAATTTAGGAATAATTCTATAAAGAGGGCATTAGTGCCATTTTTAGGACACTGAAGACACATGATACTAATGTCCAAGTGGGTAAATACTATCCAAGGAATAATATGACTTAGATACTTTGATAATGACACTCAAACCTATCTATAACCCAATTTTTATCACCCATATTTTTTATGACTATTATTTTCTAGATAATTCTCTATTTGCATATATTAATTACTATTTTTAAAAAGTCAAAGAAAGTCAAATTTTATAACAAGTTAGTGGTTATTTATTGCATATTATTTCACTAATTTAAACAAATCATCCCTTTAATCAAAATTAGGATTTACATCAAGTAAAACCCTAAAAGGTTAAATCATTTATTGAAATTGACTTACTTAGAATATTGTTCAAAACCCTAATTTTCATTCTCCAAATTCTTTTGCACTAAATTAGGGTTCCAAACTTATAAATTTTCTAAATTTTTGGCATAACCTAACTCATTAAATCAATCTCACATTAGGTTTTCATTTATTTAAATATATTTTAACTCTTTTTAAAACAATCCTAATTCACTCAAAACCATAACCGTAGATTACCCTAGGGTCCACATTTCTAGCATTTACTCAATATTAATTTGTAGCTTATTACCATGATTATCATGATGGAATCCATCTTTCACTTCATGTTATAAATAATTGTACTTTGCCAAGCATGTTTATTACCATCTAATTTTATAAAAGTACACTTGTATGCTACTCCTATCATGGATTTGGTTAGAGCTAAGATTGTTTTACATATTGGGCCTCCATCACATGAGTCCCATTTTATTACAGATCATTGTTATATGGCTCACTTTGAGTTAATTTTGTCACCAAATATTTCACCCTAGAGGATGTTGTTCAATCCTACTCTATTTTATGGGGAAAATGGGAATACCTCTAGGCCTGTGGGTTGCCTATAGTAGAGGTAGACCTCTAGGTTTAAAAGCCAGATCCCTAAATTTACCCTAAAGTGATTATCACCTATGCTAATTAATTACTTGTGGGAAAAGGGGTATAAATATGCATGAATAAAGCTATTTTAAAGAGTTGATACACCAATAATATTTCCACAAGATCATCATATATCTTTCACTAAGAAATAAGACCTATAAACTAGCTTCAAAGTCCTAAGATGTTTTAACATTAGTATTTCAATATAGAGGTGATATGCATGAGAAAACTCAAGGTAAGTGGACCAGAGATCAAATTGAAGACTCTAAGAACACTTTCACACTTGAATGGAGACAAACACACTATCAACACTCTATATGACCTATTATAATTATAACTTGTTACAATAGACATGAAAGGACAATGAGAAGGATAGAATCACTAAACCTCACCATTCATCACTTTTCACACTTAGATAAGATGATTTTGAAATCAAAACTAGATTGATTTTATTATTCAAAGGAAAAGTACAACATCAAACTAGTAGGTATTAACTAAATATGGTGTGGGATTATGAGACAAGATCCAAAATGGATTTTACTTATAGAATGCGAGAGAGGAAAGAGAATAATGAAGTCCAAGAGTCATAAAGCCACATGTCAAGCTGAGAGGGAGAGTTAAATTTATAGGATAATGGAATATTAAATAGACCATTCAAGGTCTCTATGGACAAATGTCTATCCAAGCATGAAATTCCTCAAATATGGCATATGACTCTTCAATTACTTGTTTAGACACTGTCTTCATTATTTGGCCTTCCTTGAGCACTCCATAATATACTAGGAATATATGAGATAATTTAAATAAAAGGGTGGGCGGGGGGGGGGGGTTATAAATAGGCTCTAACATGCACTAGATGTGTCCATATTTATCAATCTTCTTCTAGACAAGTGCTCTCACTGTCTATAGTCATAACCACCCTTCTTTAGACTTATGTTCACATTTGGCACCAAGATGCTCATCAATTTTTCAAACCAATACATACATGGGAGGGTATGACACTTTTAAAATGTCCTTAAGTCTCTATATCCATTAGGCAAACCTTAGAAGGCCTTCCAATTGAAGTTATAACCTTCTCACTTGGTGGTCACTCTTCATTCACCATGCCATTCTAGACTCCCTAAAGTGAAGGTGTTTGTAGAAGTACTTGTGTGATTTATTTAAGAAATATATTTAAATGGGGAGTTATATTATGTCTCATTATTTCTCTCAAAGTAATTCAAATCTTTTGAAACCCTTTTGTACTTTCAAAACATTAAAAATTGTTAAGAAAAACCATTATGTACCTTATGTATACAAATAGGGTATAAGTCAAAATGATGGGAAAGAGAAGTACTCTAAAATTTCAAATCATTTCCCTAAACAAATTATCCCTCTTGGATGCATTTCCTTATTTTTCCCAATTGGGTCATTAAAAAGGGTTTTGAAGGGTTTTAATCAGTTTTACCCCTTAAAGATAGTTCATAAAATTGTGACATCTGATCATCAAAAAAATATCATTAAAACCTTGTTATGGACCCTCTCTAATATATAATATCTCTTTATGATCCCATGTTAATCATCCATAATGTTTTGAGAATTCAAACATGTCCTATCAATCTCTTCAAGGCATTTTATGCACCTTGTCATGTTCTTAAGCCAAGAAATGACTCATTCATGGGATTCTATGCAAATCAAAGGCTATCACACACCCTATAACTCCCCATGAAGGTGTTTCAATGAATTATAATTCTAATTTATTTGTATAAATAGAAGTGGACCCCTTTTAGGCATTAGGCCTAATTAAGGCCTAATAGGTCTAATTGTACCTATGTGGGTTTAGACCCTCAGGTTTGTCTTATATCACTTTTGAGGCCTAATATATGATTTAAAATGTCCAAAACAACTCCTTAAAACCATATTAAAGGTTTCCATAGTCTTCAAGTCAGCTTCTAACCTTTCTCCCACCAAGCCTATAGGATATATCCTTTTAGGAGTGCCCTCTATTTGAGATAGAATAGAGGGCACTTACTCTATTATCCCAAGAAAAATTATAATAAAAGAGAATTATTAAAGTGATGAGGATCCTATATAAAAATTTAAAGGGTTTTTTCACACATATAGTACCTTAAAACATTCTAAAATACAAATAGACCCTTGTAGAGCTCATTGACTATGCAGGGTTAGTGAGTAAGACCATAAGTTGCATGTCTAAGTTAGTTTTTTCCCTATTTCCAAATTATGAGAGTATCATAATATGATTAATAATATTTGTGGGTCATTTAAAACATGTTGATCATAAAAAACGTTTTCCAAATATTTCATTATACACCTTCTACTTGATAGGCCTAGTTAGCAAGTCAATTATGATTGTGTTACTTGCTCAAAAATAACATACTTGTAGGTGATCATTTGCATATTAGACCTTGTGTCTCATGGTTTAAGACCTTATTAAATTTATCAAGGCCACTTATTAGTCATTTTTAATTTTTCACACCATAACTATGCTAGGATATCCTCTAAAGCATTAGGTTCTAGCTCAGTGTCATGTTATAGTCTAACTTTAAATTTCCATTTTAAGCAAAAACATCTTGAAGATTACATTTAAACCTTTGAAACTTGTGATACACCTCATAATATTTATTTAGAATCTTTGAACAAAATCAACTTGGCAAATACTTATATTTTTAGGTTTCTAATCTCCAAGGTTTGTGTCATGAACTTGTAGGTACCTATACTCAACTATAGGTGACCTTATTTTGATCAAGAGTACACATGTCAATGATGGTATAGGTAAATTCCTCATACCTCAAATATACTTGATGTTATTTTAAATAATAGTTTCCATCTTACCTCAATAAGGTCAGTTATCATTGAAACATGCTCCTATCATTCTACTTTTGATTATGAGGTCATTTGGAGTTTAAAGCACTGTAGAGAACACTAACATTCTACAATGTAAGAATGTTTATAAAGGATGCCTATTTTTCATCACTTATTAGAGTCAAACATTCAACTCCATTTGTAAGGTGTTTCCCCTACATAAAGGCTAAAAGATAAAGGAATTAAAATTCATCTAGATCCCAAGTCACTTAATCATATGATAGCATTAAATGTGGATAAGGCTCTATTTTAGAGCTTTTAAGGTAATAAGTCCCTAAAACAAACTTCTCAACATATGAACCTGATTAAAATATATCTACAACTCAATAATTCTAGTATTGATTAATATGGCATCCTCCAATTTTTCAATCTACTATGAAGATCTCAAAAAAATTCAACTCTTTATGCAACGTCTTCGAGCCTTTGTGAGAGCCACCTATAGGTGCACATGCAGATCATAGGGTAATGAGAATGAGATATGGAAAATATTAATAGTGTATGGGACTTAAATCAATTATAGTCCTAAAAATATTCAAATGTATCTTTTCAACCTTGAAGGAGTGAAAACCAGTTCAAAATATTCATTACAATGCGTTTGACCAAATTGTGGGGCACTTTTAGGTGTCAATTAGACTGTAGGACTATGTATGTAGTTTGAGTTGACTATCATAGTCCATCATTTATAATTTGAATAGCTTGGACTTAGTTTTCATGATTTAAGAGTGTATTCAACACCTTTTGGAACTTCTCATTACATCTACATAAACTTCTCAAAACCTTCATACACTATATTCAACTGACTGTAGGTGGATGTATGTAGAGAGTTGATTATGTCATTTTCTTGACTAAAAATTCATTTATATCAGCCTTTGAGAGTGATATTGGAAGGAAATGGTGATTTACATGACATGAAAAGTATAAAATACAACATATGACATTCATTTGAAACTGTTATAAGAGCAAAGACCTTTGCACTTGGTGAAACATGCCTGTAACTTAGCAATGGTGATATTAACTTACAAATTAAGATGTTTGGCTCATAAAATTACCTCCTAACATGAAATAAAATATATAAACCATGAAATAAGTATGTGCACACATTATATAATCAATTTCATCCATTGGTTTATGTGGGCCATCTCAGACAAGAAGAAAACCTATAAGGTATAGGGATAAGAATGTAGAAGGAAGCAATCAACTTATTAAGAACGGTTGATAAATCATGGGAAACAAATATTTGAAAATTTTCTTGAAATGGAATTAGGCTAAGTGTAATAACACCCTAAAATATAATTTTACCTAAAACCTCTGCTAATGGTTGTGTCATGATAAAACCTATTGACTAATTTTGCATGCAAAGAAGAGCGATAGAGGAGTAGAATGGTTTTGGTCCAATTTTTATACTTCTAGAGATGATAAATAATTTAAATTAACTCATATAATTTGAGTATTCCTTGAATAATATTGTCACACATGCCACACTCATCTGTAAGCTATACAACTGTCAAAACCTCTTTTTCTCAATTGGTTTCTTGGTTTCAATTGGGAACCTACACATTTTCAGTTAGAAATGACAAGATTGAAAATATTCTAACATATTGGATGTTTAATAATAGTCTGAAACACTTTTATAATAAGAAAAGTCATACAAATTCCAATAATGACTCAAATATGACCCCTAAGTGACATGAAATAGATTAAGACTAAATTTGACTATGAACAAGGTTAATATCTCTTTAAATAACATCAAATAGGACCATGAAATACCATATTACATCCTAATAGACCCATATACAAGTTTCAAACTATAGGGGGTTGACTTATTTTGACTTTTGATCAAAATAGTCAACATTCTCAGTGATTTTCTAGGGATGATATGCTTGTTATGCCAAGACGAGTAGCCTAATCCTATCTATTGGGACATATATTCACCTATACACAGATATGAAACTAAATTTGACTTTAAAACCACACTAAACCGAAATGAAGGACACATAAAATAATAAACACTAAAGGAAACAAACAAGTGTTCTCAAGAACACTTATGGAACACACACATAACTGAAACAAAGACACACCTAACCTGGTATTTAAAAAACTCACTCTTTGAGGTGAAAGGAACCATACCATGATTCAACCAGAGTCAAAGATGGTTCCTCTTAAATACTTGTCACTCTATGAAGGCAATCTATCATGTTAAGCATGTTCATCGTCAATCACTTGACTAGGTATATGGTGAAATGACTTACCATCCTTATATCTTCTCATGCTTGCAATTGAAATATCTTGGGCTTTCATGAGTGATTTATCTTGCCTTAAAAAGACATTGGTTAGTTCTATAATTAAATTGATCTATGTCATATATATTTGATTTTTTTAAAACTATAGATTGGGAGACATGATAGCTCCCTTAACTTTGCTTTCTTCTAGGATATAATGTACTTGATGTGTATGATCATCAAGTTCTTCTTCACCTATTTTAATACCTATGATTGTGGTTCTACCTCAGATGAAGTTATTGATTATTATTTAGGAAAAAATACTTCTACCTTGAATTCAATAGGCTTATTTATGACTTTAGACTCTTGACTAGTAGGAAGACATTCACTTTCATAGTTATCAAGGCATTCAACAACCTAATCATTACGTTCATTAGTAAACTTGACATTAGATATGCAATTATTTGGAGAAGTAGTATTACCCAATTATAAAATTCTTGACATATGACATTGAAATTTTGTCATAAAGCATATTCCTCTTCCTCATGAATGTCATCATCAAGAGTCTCTTCATCAATTGTAAGCAGAAAGGCATTATTATTTTCACCATGGTCATCTATTAGGCTCTTCAAGTTATCATCATCATACACATGGATCACATAGTTACCTTCAACAACTTATGAGAATGAATGATCAACACTTATCTTATCTTTCTCAATTGTTCCTTCATGGATGATATAGGTGCCAAGGTTAGTTTTCTCAAAGTATGTATTTCATGTGTTTAATCATGTTTTTTAGCGTCTTAACTAGTTATTTCATCTTGTAGTGGGTTATTGTTCTATACCACATTGGTTAGGATATCTAGATTATTATTTTTCCTTGCCTATATAAGCAAGTAATTACCCTTTGTACTAGCATCTCTTATTCTCATATTATGAATAAGCATTTGGTTTTCTTTTTGTTGCATTCCATTTGTATTTAGCTACTTGTGATGTTCTTATTGTGATATATTATAATCTTGGCCTCATGAAATATTTTTACCATTTATAACATGGTATTAGAGCCTTTAATAAGTTCCAACCATCCTTTAGCTTTCAATTCAAATGGAAGATCTTTGTGTCTCTTTTAGATTTTGAAGATTTTCATTATCTTGAGGTAGTGAAAGAGAAGAAGCTTGACATATCATATTTGAGAAAGGTTATTCATTGGATTTATCTCTTTATTTGATTTAGATATAAGCTTTTAGTTTGTTCTAAAGCTTGTATAAAAGAGTTATGCTTTCTATATTCTATTGCAAGATCAAATATCAATATTTTATTGAAATGTGGAATCTTTTTCAAGCAAAGAGTCCTTTTTTACTTGATATGTATTGAAACTACTTGTTATGAAATTATTATTTTTAGATATACTAAAGATGCATATTATTACTTTAATATCTATGCTAAGGCATCTTTGCTTTACCTTGGCATTTTTTTCTAGCAAGTAATTTTTTTCAGATCTACTAGGCATTGGAAAAAAGGAGTAGCAAACTAAGGTGCTGAAAATCATCAGTCTAGCATTTAATTTTTTTTGGAACCATTTCACATACTAATGAATCATATATTTCTATGTTGGAATTATTTTTTTTCTTTTTTTAGATCTTTGAGCATCTAGTTGAGGAATGGAATGAGGAGACTTTCATTAGAGATTTGCCTGCTTAGAGAAAAGAGTTGAGGCATTGGAGCTTAGCGTCACCTTTTATCAGGTTATCCTTTTCAAAGAGATATGATTATTTTAGATCTGAGTTTGGCATTAAAATTATAGATCTGATGTGTCATATAATAAATCACTTAGAGAGGAAGTAATAGACTTGATTTCCTTATGACCATATTTAATTTATCTTTGATAAACTTCCATTTTTTAGACATACTTTGTAGATTTTTATGATCAAAATTCGATTGTTGTGTTCTCATTTCCACCTAGTCTGCATTGTGATTTGGAAAGATAGAAAGAAAGATAGATTCTACTGCTATGTTGGAAGTTTATTGTCTAGTTTGAGCCTATTCTATCTTTGGCATCATTTGCATGTTGTTTTTTTCTCTAGCCTTGGTGCTTGTGTGAGAAAACTTACAATTTCTTTTTTTTTTTTTTCCTTTTATCTTAGATCTAATAGCAAAAGGAAAGCATCAAGTTTAGACAATTTATAAAACAAAAAAACTAATCTTCCTATCATGACTAGAAATTAATTATTTTTCCTTATTAAGCTATATTTTTCTTGAAAAAATAAAGACAAACTCACTTTCACACATCTCAAGGTAATGGGAAAGATTTGTTTTCACTTCCATTGACTTTTCTAATCCATGTTGATATTATGGTCCTAATGAGTGGTTGCATGCCTATGTTCTCTTTCATTTTTTCACTAAAATCAAATCATAGTATGTTTAATTATTTTGGCCCATTTTTATAGAAAATCAAAATGCTTATAAATTTTGAACAATAACTTAGATTTGAGTTATATTTTTTTCAAAATTATATGTTTTTTGATTTTATATCCATTGGTTTCATCAAATTGTAAAAATAAAGTATTTTATAAAGTATCAAATTGGGGGAAGGGTCCTATAATACATGTTTTTTGGGGGGGTTATTTTTTCATTATCATTTGAATAAAAAAGTATTATTTTGGGGGATTATTCTTCTTCCCAACTTATTCCTTGTATTTTTACAATGGAGCCCCAAAACCCTCAAATTACACCATTTGGAAGATCAAAATGGAGATACACCTTTAGCTAAAAGGTGTTTAGAGATTGGTTCTTGGCAATCTTCATAACCTCATTGATGAAGAAGATATTACTTGGATTGAATTTATGAAAGATGAGATCTTAATTTGATTCACCTAAATGTTTTAGATAGCTTTCAAATTCATATTATTGATGCAACATCACCAAAAAGAGATTGGGATACTATTGTAGCCTTATTGGATAAGGATATTAAACCTTCTAGGTCTTTTACATCCTCTTTTACTCTACCTCCTTCTATACCACTTCGTTCTCCTCAGATTAGTGAGGATTTTGATGGTGACATGGATGATGATTCTCTATCTCCTTATCCTCCTATCATTGAGGTTTTATATTAGAATGATGAACTCTCTTCTCCTAATATAGTTTCTTGTGATGACACATTCCTGATGAACATTGCTCTTCTTTTTGTTGAGCCACATGTATGAAATGAATTTTTTATAGACTTGAGATGTTTACTTACAGAACCTTCCTTATTCCTATGTAGGATATTGATCCATCATAGATTATCACTTTAGAGCACTCTGCTAGTTTTAGTGAGAGTACACTTATTGATCATTATGATCCACTTCCCATGGACATTATTTCAGTTGACATTGGTCATCTTAGATGGAGTATCAATTGCTTCTACATCAAATCATTTTATGAAGGTGTTTTACTCCTATGGGTTTTCTTCCTTCATCTTATGGATACATATTGTACATGAGTACCTCATCAGGCCTTGTTTCCAGAAATCATTCTATGGATATGCCACTATCTATTTATTTTCTTTTGTTAGCCCCTAGATTCACTTGATGGGAGATGTTAGATTATGTATTTCATGTGTTTACTCATGTTTTCTAGTGTCTTAGCTAGATATTTCATCTTGTAGTGGGTTATTGTTTTATCCCACATTGGTTAGGATAGCTAGATTAGTCTTTGGCATTGCCTATATAATAAAGTGCTTACCCTTTGTACTAGCATCTCTTATTCTCATATTATGAATAATCATTTTGTTTTGATTTATTTTTAATTCCATTTGTATACAACTACTTGTGATGTTCTTGTTTTGAAATATTCTGATATTGGCATCATGGAATGCTTTTACCATTCCTAACATTCTTTAGGTGCAAAAAATTCTACCTTGACTTCACTAGGCTTCTCTATGATTGCAAACTCTTAAATAGTAGCAAGACATTCACTTTCATACTAATCAAGGCATTCAACAACCTTATATTTAGTCTCATTAGTAAGATTGACATTATATATGCATTTCTTTGAAGGATATGTATTCTTACCCAATTTATCAAATTCTTGACATATGGCATTGAAATTTTGCCATAAATCATCTTCATCTTCCTCATGAATATCATAATCAAGGGAAGCTTCATCAATTATAGGTAGAAATGCATTATTATTTTCACCATGGTCATCTATTAGGCTCTTCAAGTTATCATTATCATATACATGGATCAAATAGTTACCTTCATCAACTTGTGAGAATGAGTACTCAACACTTACCTCAATTTATTCAATTTCTCCTTCATGGATGATATAGGTTTCAAGGTTAGTTTGCTAAAAGTATGTATATGGATCATGTTCATAATCATCTTCACCACACTCATCTAAAAATAAGTTAGCTATACCTTCAATATTATATAAAACACCATAATCTACAATAGACACTTCCTTCTCATTTATGACACAATTCAAGTTGGATCTTGCTTCTACATAGGCTCAATGTGGAACCTTGCAAGTGGTTGAGTTCTTATGGTCACCTTTTTCCATATCTTATCCTAAAGGCTAATAAGTACCAATAATATGAGAGGTATCCTCATATATTAGATATTAAATCTCTTGAAATTCATATTACAAAATGGGCAAGTAAGTTAACAACAACAATGTCTTGGAGGATGGGGAAACTAGGACAATCATGCAAGAAAACCTTCAATCCTTTGATCAATCCAACTAATTTGGTAGGTGTACCATATAATTGAATCATTTATTTATTATTTGGTTCATATTTTAGGCCCAAATTATCATCTAAAACCTTGGGTATCACTGATGTAGAGGCTCCACTATCAACTATGTAGTTATGGACTAGTTTGTCTTCCACAATGAGAGTGAGGTAGAAAGGTGGAGACTTATCAGCTTTGGTAGATGGTTCCACAATGTTATTATTGGAAATATTAAGAGTAACATTACCATGACCATTTTTTTAATATGGAGGATTAGCATTAATGGTAGATAACTATTTTTTTAAGACCTCTTTTTATCTAGGCATATGAAGGACATCCCAAAGGGAAATGGATGCCTTAACAATCTTCAATGAGTATACAATGTTTATAATAATATTTCTTACATTTTATTATGTCCTTTTAGTAAATTTAATACTTATATCTTGAGGAACTAAATTACATTGAATAGGCCTTCCAACATTCTTATTTGAAAGGAGGTACAGGAGTAGTAAGGACTACTATACTTGCAGTCATGCCTTGATACCTTAGAGGAGGGATACATGAACTCGTAAGAACACAATTATCATCCCATAGAGCCTTTATCTTAGCTATTTTATTTTTTTTAATATAATTTCCTTGGTTAATAACATAAATATTTTCAACTAATAAGTTAGTGAAGCTTTCTCCATGAGGTTGTGAACTTTAACTTACTTGCATTAAGGCTTTATCTTCTATTGATAGTAGAGGAATGACTCCTCAATAAAGTATATCTTGTTGTCCACCTTCATTTTCATCCATTAATTGGCATTTTTTTCAATCTTCTCCTTGGATAATATTTCTATGCATCAGTAAGATCTCTCTTGTGTTAGAGGTAGAATTAGGATTTATGCATTGGTAGGCCTATTGAGGTTAGGTTGCCCTTGACCTCTCCCTCTCCCATATTGTTGACCATATTATTGATTATAGGGATAGGTATTTTTATTATCACATATTTACGTTATTTCTTTCTTAATCTAAGATTGTAAGGATTTAATTTATGAATATTTATCTATGGAATCATTTGCCTTCTCAGGGGCAGTCCCATGCTTAGTGTTTGCACTTGAAAAGACAACATCTGGAGCAGTGGTAGGAACATTAGGTAGTAGAGGAATATACACTTTTATAGGAAACTTTCCTATTTGAATGAGGCAATTTATAGATATAATGGCAAGCTCATATGCTTCAGGAAGAGTGAAACCACCCATGGATTGTAGCATGATCGTAATATTAGTACCAATGGATCTCAAGTATGTAGGAAAGACAAAGCTAGTAGGTGGTCTCATGGGAGGAGGTAACCTATGCCAAGTCTTTAATAAAATTTCACTGAATTCATGCATTATTTTCTTGTGGTATATTTAGATCACATTGATTTAATGTATGAGTGAATTATGGTCACTCTTGTCTTTAAATCTTCAACATAACAACACTCCAAAATCATCCTATGTTGTAATGCAACCACCAAGAAAATTCCTATAATAATCAAGTGCTTTCCCTATAAGAGACATGGAAAGTTGTATAATGATAATGTTGACCTTAGTAACATTGTGAAAACTAAAAAAAATGGAGATATCTTTGATGTGTTCACTAGGAATGACATGGCCTTCACCATTGAATTTAGGAACACTCTTTATAGCATTAGGGGGATTATCATCATAGGCATCAAGATGAATTAGATTTTTAGTATTAAAGGCTAGGAAGGCATGATTATTAGCCATGTATTATTTAAGTTCTTCCTCACTCTCTTGATCCTCTTGGCTATCAAAGTCATCTTGCTCTTCAAAGGTCAGAATAGGTTGAGCGTGTTGAAATTCAAGAGAAATTTTAGGTTGAATAGGTGGATTAATAGGATTGAAAATTCTAATAGAAGATGACCTAGTAAGGACCATGAACTATGAGAATAAATGTATGACAAAATAATGGTATAAAACTATATTTTACCTTGAATTGAGTCATAAAATTATAAGTAGCACACTAATTTGTATTTGATGCTACCAAGATCAACATTTACCTTGACAAGTTATCTTTAGGACAATGGGTCCCATCTTGTACCCTAGAGTAGGTTTTTAAGTCATAATCTAATATTTGGTCAACATTGGAATACCTCTAGGACTATGGGTTTCCTATAGTATAGGTATACCTCTAGGTTTAAGGGCTACCTCCCTAAATTTACCCTGAAGTGTTTATCATCAATGCTAACTGATTGCTTAAGGGAAAAGGGGTAGAAATATGAATGAAATAAATATATTTTAAATAGGTTATAAACCAATAATATTTAAACAATATCATCATGATTATTTCACTAAGAAATAAGACCTATAAACTACCTTCAAAGTCCTAGGATGTTCTAACATTAGTATCTCAATATAGAGGTGATATGCATGAGATAACTCAAGGACAATGGACTAGAGATCATATTACAGACTCTAAGGACATGTGAACATTTTAAGGGAGCCAAAAAAACTATTAAAACTCTATATTACCTATTATAATGATAACTTCTTGCACTAGACATGAAAGGACAAAGAAAAGTATGGATAAAATCACTAGACCTCACCATTCATCACTTTGCACACTTAGACAAGATGTTTGTGAGCTTAAAATCAGATTTATTGTATCATTCAAAGGAAAACTAAAAAATAAAATCAATATGTCTTCACCATAAATGGTGTGGAATTATGAGATAAGACACAAAATGTCTAGTACTTATAGAATGTGAGAGAGGAGATAGAAGAATGAAGTCTAACAGTTACAAAGCCACTTGTCAAGCTAAGAAGGAGAGTTAAATTTTTAGTAGAATGGAATATGAAATAGACCATGAAAGTTTTATATGGAAAAATGTCTCTCTAATCATGAAACTCCTCAAATTTGGTGTAGGACACTTCAATTGCTAGAACACTTCAATTGCATGTTTAGAAACTATCTTCATCATTTAGCATTCCTTGAGTGCTCCACAGTAGACTAGGAATATATGAGATCATTTTAATGTAAATTTGGGGTCAAAAAATGTATCCAACATGCATTGGATGTGTCCATAATCATATATCTTCTTCTGGACAAGTGTTCTCAGCACTAGGATCACGCTTCTTTAGATATATCTTCATATTCTGCAACAGAATGGTCATTAGTTTATCAAACCAATCCATACATGGTAGGGTATGAAAATTTTAAAAATTAATATAGTCTATATATCCATTAGGCAAACCTTAAAAGGCATCCCAATTAAATTTATCACCTTCTCACTTGGTGGTCACTCTTTATTCACCATGTCATTCTAGATTGCCTGAAGTGAAGGTGTTAGCAGAGGTACTTGTATGTTTTTTGAAGAAAGAGATGGACATGGGGAGTTATATTATGCATCATTATATCTCCCAAAATGAATCACATATTTTGAAACCCTTATTTTCATGAAAAACATCAAAAACTATCAAGAAAATCCATTTTATACCTTGTTTGTATAAATAGGGTACAAGTCAATTTGATGGGAAAGAGCCTAGGGGAGTCCTCTACAAGTTAAAATCCTTTCCCTAACCAAACTATCCCTCTTTTATGTATTTCCTTGTTCTTCCCAATCATGTCATTAACAAGGGTTTTGGAGGGTTTTAAACAGTTTTACCCCTTAAGGATAGTTTATAAAATTGTGACATCTAATCCTCAAACAAATCTCACTAAAACCTTGTTAAGAACCTTCTCCATTTTATCCTAGCTCCTCAAGCTCCCATTTTATGCATTTGTACTATTATGAGCTTAAAAACTTGTCCTCTCAATATCTTCAAGGCATTACATGCACCCTATCATGTTATTAAGATAAGAAATGACTCATTCATGGTTTTATCTATAAATCAAAGGAATTCACACACCTTATAACTCCAAATGAAGGTGTTTTAATGAATTATAATACTCATTTATTGTTATAAATGGAAGTGGACCACCTTTAGGTATTAGGTTTAGTCAAGGCCTAGCAGGTCTGACTATACCTATGTGGGTTTAGGCCATCAAGTTTGGTTTATATTACTTTTGAGGCTTAATATATGTTTTTACATGTCCAAAACAACTCCCTAAAACCTTATTCAAGGTTTACAAAGTCTTAAAGTCATCTCCTCACCTTTCTTCCACTAAGCCTATAGGATATACCCTTCTAGGAGTGCCCTCTATCTAAGATAGAATAGAGGACACTTACCCTATTATCTCAAGAAAAATGATGATATGAGAGGCTTATTAAATTTATGGGGATTACTTATAAAAATTTATAGGGTTAGTTCACACATAAAATACCTTCAAACATTCCAAAAACCAAGACAGACTCCTGTAGAGCTCATTGATTATGTAGGGTTAGTGAGTATGACTGTAGGTTGCATGTTTGAGTTAGTTTTTTCCTTATTTCCATGTGATGAGAGTATCCTGAGATGGTTAATACTACTATGGGTTCCTTTAAAACATGTTTACCATCAAAAATAAATCCAAACCTTTCATTATACACCTCCTACTTGACAAGCCTAGTTGGCAAGTCAATTGTGACTATGTTACTTGCTCAAAAATAACATACTTATAGGTGACTATTTGCATATTAGACATTATGTCTCATTATTTAATACCTTATTAAATTTATCGAGGCCACTTTTTATTTATTTGGACTTGTTCACACAATAACTATGTTAGGCCATCCTCTAAGCCATCATGTTTTGGATCACTATCATGCTATAGTCTAGTTGTATATGTCTATTTTGCACAAAAAGGTCTTGAAGATTGCATTTCATCCTTTGAAACATATGATACACCTCATATGATCTCTTTGGAATATGGAATAAACTCTAATTGGTAAATTCTTATATTTTTAGGTTTCTAATCTCCAAGGTTTATGTCATGATCCTATAGGTACCTATAGTTAACTATAGGTGACCTTCTTATGAGCAAGAGTACACCTGCATATGATGGTACAGGATAATATTCATACTTCAATTGTCCTTGATGGCATTTGAAATAATAGTGTTAATCTTGTTGTTCCCAAAATTTGTTACTCATTTTTGGGACAACATATGAACTATTTTGTCCTACAGGCCAAAATTCTTTCTTCCCCTCTCAAAAAATGTTCTGAGTATTCAAATTCTTCATTATTCAAGATTTTTTAGCTGGGGGACTCACAGGTTTGATAGGTTCAACTACTTTAACAAGCAAGCTCTCACAAAGAAATAAGTTCCCAGCACTTAGTCAATTTCAAAGTTGGTTCAATGCCGAGGTTCAACCAAAAGGTCCATCGGCAAGCTTCAAACAAAGGATTGAACCATTGAACCATTGAAACCCACTTTCAAAGGTTCAATGGGTTTAAATGTTCAACAACGTCAACATACTTAAAGAGTTAAGTGCTTCGGCAAGTTCAACGGCTTCGAAAGACTTAGAAGAAAAGAAGAAAGATTGAACCCATTGAACCTTGAACTAAAATGGTTCAAAGGTTCAAGGTTCAATGAGTTAAATCAAAGTTCAAAGAGTTGTTCCAATTAGTTGGTTCAAATGAATGGTTCAAAGTAGTTGGTTCAAGCGGTCAATTGAATGAGCAGAACACAATATTGACGTGTTGAACCATCGAACCATTCTTGGTTCAATCGGTCGGTTCAATTGGAAGGTTCAAAGGAGTCCCCCAAAGCCCAAAGGGAAAGTGCCCTTATAGAGGGCATTGAACAAAAGGGAACAAAAATATATCCTTCGAAAAGATTTTCCATGACAAATTTTACAAGGGAAATCCTTCAAACAAAATGTCTAAAGGAATTCCTTTAGACATTTTGTCCGAAGGAATGATCAAAGGCCCAATAGAAAGTGGCTAAGGAAAAGGAAAGGTTTACTTTAGACAAAATGTCTAAAGGAATTCCTTTAGACATTTTTTCTAAAGGATTTGAAGAAGAAGGCCAACCAAAGAACCCTGAAGGGAATGTACCCTTGCAGGGGCCTCTCAGAGACTAGGAAATAGACCTTTCTCAAAGTCTGAAGGGACACCTTCCCTTCGGGGTGTTCTAAAGACATAAAGCTGAAGGAATTTCAAAGCTCGAGAGACTTAGAGAAAATAAAGGCTTCTAAGAAAGAGAATAAACCATTGAACCTTGAATCAGGAAGGTTCAAAGGTTCGAAGGTTCAACGGCTCAGAGAAAGCTCTGAGTAAAGGAAAGAAGTAGAATATTATAAAGACCAATTCAAAGAGATGGTTCAACTAAAGAGAAAAGAAGGGATTGAACCAGAGAAGTGATAGAATGAAGGAGCCAATAAGACCACCTAAATTGAATGAACCATTAAACCAATGAACTCGCAGGGTTTAAAGGTTCATGGTTCAAAGTGGTTCAAGTGACCAGCAACTAGTGACGTCCCCACAGATGTCAAAATTCAAGGAAATCAAATATCTATTGATTTTCAAATGTGGCATGAAACCTAAAAATAAACTAAGTGACTAGCTGAAGAGATAGCCTGAGAGCTCAAATTGTAACAAGAAAGAGTGAAAGACCAAAAATATTTGTGCAGGAGTTATTTCTAGTAGGTGAAATAGTCCACCAAGTAGACATCTGAGCTCACAAACATTAAAAGGCGTGGCCTATTTTTCTTCCTTTGAATAAAAGTGAGGGGAAAACTGCTTACATATTTGGAGATAGACCAGATGACCCAAGCCCAAGAGAAGACATTTGAGATGAATTGACATGCCACAGTTAAGGCAGACGCCCTGTTCCAACATGGCCTCTTTGACTAAACTAAAAATGCATTCAAGGCATTGAATGCAGTATGGTCCATCCATGAAAGAAAGTGCCAAGTCTTCCTTGGCTACTATATATTTTAATCTCCTATTTTATGTAAAGGAGATATATTTTTTATAGAAGCAAAACTCTAACAAAATTGAGAGGTGATTACTGAGACTTTGAGCTCAGTTTATTAATCATATTTCTTTATTTAAATGAGAAAGCAGGTTACTTTCAGACTTTGTGCTATAATAGCTGGTGTCATTTAGGAGATTTTTCTTATGTTTTTTTCCTAAATGCATTCTTGTCCATTTTAATGAAATAATCAGAACTAGCAGAAGTAATCAGGAAGGTGTCCTGAAGCCAACTGTGAGAAGACTTTGTGCTGCCACAATTGCCTTTAGTGTGTTTGTCTATTTTCTATTTTTGTGTAAAGGACCTTGAGATGACTTTGTGCCCTCATTGTCCTTCATATTTCACTCTTGGGTAGTTGGGGTGGAGATTTTGTGCTACACCTCATTCTGCTAGTTACTGCACCCTATTACCAGTTACTTATTACCTATTAGAAAGAAATCATGTTGTTTGCTGCAAGACCACTTTTGAAAGAAGAGAAGTGCCTTCAGTGTTTTCACTTAGATTTATCCTTTGCTTGTGAACATCATCTCTAAATAAAGATAGATGGATGGTGTTGTCCTACCCTTGAGTGTTATTTTATTCATATATAGAGTATATATCTCCTCATTGTTACAAGGAACCTCCCTTTGATGAGAGGAGAGATTTTTCCCCTTTTGATGTGGTAAACCTGCACACTTGGCCAACCAATCTCCTTATTCTATGGTTGAAATAACCTATTTTTCCCATCAGTTAGCTGGTGACAAAATATTCACCCAATAAGTTTTTGGTGACTTCACTAGGGAAGAGCATGTAATTTGAAGCCTTAAGCTTAAAGCTCAAGTAGGGCCAGTTGTTTTCCATTTTTATTTTTGCAATCTACCAACTCCACACTATACAAGAAGCCAGAGAGCACAAGGTTTTGTTGACCCTATTTTTGAGTTGGTGTAGTAGGGAAATTTTGATTTGTTTCCTCCACAACTTCAAGTTCAACTAACTAGGAGTCTTTCTCCTACCAATACTAGGTCACCAATACAAGGCAAAGCTTCTTTTTTTACTATTAGCAAAGCTTTACCTATGCGTACCCCACCTAGATTTTTTATTCCCCATTTTCATAGTCAAATAATGGTGGTTCAAGGTCCCTGGGGTAACTATTTTGGCCCACTCAATTTAACTCCACCTCTACATGAGCTACCACGTAGTTCAAGGAAGAATTTCCCCAAATTCTTTGGTGATGGGAGAGTTCATCTTGATGAACACATTACAGCTTTCAACGTATCCTTTGGTGTGATACACATGGAATATGAGGGTGTGGTAGTCAGGCTATTTATGGAGACATTAAAGGCACTGCTACAAATTAGTTCTATCACCTGCAAGCTTAGTTAGTGACTAACTAGAACACTCTCAAAGTTAAGTTCGAAGCTAGGTTCAAGCCTGCAGAAGATGTACATGCCCTATTGGCCTAGCTCACACAAATGAAGAAGGAACCTCATGAACCTATGAGGGATTTCATAGCCAAATTTGACAAGCTAAGGAATAGGATTCTTATAATTTCTCAGCCAACACCTAAGAACCTTAAATGTTTTTTCATCAATTCTTAGCTGCCTGAAGTGAGTTTCCTGTTGAGACAGGTTGGCCACATAGATCTTGTTGTTGCTCAAGATTTGGCTATTGAGGTAGAAGATGACCTTATCTTGGTAGGAAATATAAAGATAGATCCTAACAGAGGTAAATCTTCTTCATCCTTTTAATATCCATCTACATGCACCACTAATCCAATGGTACAAAAGTTGGTAAATGAGTTGTTGGCTCTCAAAAAGCAAATGGTTCAAGGGATGTCTTCTGCTCCTTCGTAAAGAGATATACTAAGGAGGACATTTACCAATAAGTCATACCAAGGTAATGCTGCTAGGAATCAAGAGAAGCCAAATCATCTTCCTCCCCCTTAGGGGAAATTGGCCATTGAAGCACCTCTAACCAATTAAGTAGTTGGATATCCTAAAGCAAAATTAGATTTCTCCTTCTAGCTCGAGTTGAACCCATAAGATGATGCTAATCTCTTCATAGAGGGAGAAGAAGAATTAGTTGGTGACTCCAACATTGGTTTCTTGAATTACCAGGATGAACCTAGAAGTGAAGGTAAAGAAGTTGATGGATCGTACATTGTATTCACCTGATCCAAGAACCAGTCAGCCTAGTAAGCTAATAAAGAAAAAATAGAGGAGTGACCTCAGCCTGCAATTTCAATTGCCAAGTGAGGAAATTCTCTGCCTTTCCATCTAAAGGGCCCAGTGAGTAATAAAAAAGTAAGTACCCCAAACATTTTTGCACCTTCAACTTCAATTTCATTGATCAGTCCCCCCCTAAAAACTAGAAATATGAACTCCCTTCCCCTATTCATAATTCATTTCAGACATTTTACATAGTCGACCATGTCAAGAAAACTAAAATTCAAATGTCTGAATTTGAATTCCTACAATCCAACCCTAAGCAGTTGGATAAATTGGTTTAATGTGTGAAGAACCAAAATGTCCTTGTAGGATAAGATGTTAGAAAGGTAACTCATGATCCCCCAAGGAACATGTCCACCCCAAACAATCTTGTTATTACTCCTCCTACTTCTCCTATGAAGATAGAACCATTTTATGTCTCCCTATTGATAAATAGACACTAGTTGAATAATTACATCATAGAATTAGGTACATCTGACAATGTCATGCCTACCAAAGTAGTTGAATCCCTTGGTCTCACACTGACAGAGACATTTGGGAGATGTTTCTCCATGGAGAACAAACAAGTGCCACTACTGAGACAAATCAAGGATGCCTAATTTACATTTGCAAAATTCTCAGACAAGAGAATTAAGATGACAGTCTTGGTGGTTGACGTCCTAGTCTCATACGGCATCCTTCTTGGGTAGAATTTATATAAATATGTTGGTGGCAAGTTGAGCATGAACCTGTCTGAAGCAAGGATCCTAGTCTAGGGTGTCATGCAAAAATTGCTCCCTGAGAAGGAGGCAAAATACATGGTCACTCAAACATCAGCGCCTGAAGCTCAAATTTTATTTGAGTCTTCAAGCATGGGTAATTACTTCCTAACTGCAGAGGATGCTCTTGTCTTAGTTGATGAAACTTTTGAAAGTGACAATTTAAAAATTGGTTTAGATGGAACAAAAAAGGATTGGTAGAATGCAGTAGAAGTGTAAAAGAATCCTCCCCTCCACACAAAGAGGAATCAAAGGTAAAAATAGTTCTTTATAACGTATGGATACTAGAATTTGATGGCAATTGTTCTTATACCAGTTTAGGAGCTGGGATTGTGTTGATATCTCCCCAAGGAGATATTTTTCCTTTATATAAATTATAGTTCATCAATACCAATAATATTGCTGAATATGAATCACTATTAATTGGATTGAAGGCTGCTCAAGATAGGGGCATCAAGCTCCTTCATGCCAAAGGAAACACTGAGCTAGTGGTTTTTTAGGTGAGGAACTTGTACCAAACCAAAAATGAGAGATTGCACCACTACCACAATTTGGTTTGGGATCAAATTAAAAGCTTTGATGCTTTTAGTATCTCTGCAGTGCCCAGGGAATTCAATGATCAAGCTAATGCATTAGCTATTTCTACAACTCTTTTAATTCTTCACCTAGATTTTAAAGGAGACAAGTACACCATCAAATTGGTCTTTCAACTAAGTGTGCCTGAAAATGCCAATCATTGGCAAGTGTTCAATGGTGACAACCAAATAATTACCTTCTTGGAACAAAAAGATAGCTTTGAATAGCTTCACTTCGAAGGCAGTGAGCCCCAAAAGCTTGAACCAACCTTTGAAAGGGAATAAATTTAGATGTAGGTGAAGAATTCCTACAGCTGAAAGGGAATAAAATCCCAAAAGGCTTGGTTTCCCTTGAAAAACTATTTGACAAGCACGATAAATTTATTAAACAGAAACAAATGGATTCAAGCTCCTCTCAGGAGTTTGATTAGATAAATTTGGGTACCAAGGAAAATCCTAAGATGGTGAATATTGGGAAGTGCTACACTCAGAAAGAGAAGTTCAAATTTGTTGCTCTGCTCTGCCAATACATGGATGTTTTGGCATACTCCTATGATGATCTAAAATCACTTAAGCTTGAAGAAATTTTCCATGAAATTCCTCTCAAAAGTGATTTGGTGCCTTACAAGCAAAAAATTAGGTAGTACAATCCAAAGATATCAGGTACTATTCTATCTAAAATATATAAAATCTTGAATGCTAGGATAATTTTCCCAATCCATCATTCCACATGGATTGCAAACATAGTCCCTGTGAGGAAAAAGAATGCCAAAATTTGCTTCTACATGGATTTCAGAAATTTGAATCAGTCATCCTTAAAGGATAACTATCTTATGCCCATCATGGACCAAGTTCTTCAGACAGTGACCAGTTCAGAGATGTTATCAATGCTAGATAGCTTTTCCAAATACAATCAAGTTGAAGTTGGTGAAGCAGACCAACATAAGACTACCTTCACCACCTTGGGGAACATTTGCATATCAAAGAATGTCATTTAGCCTAATAAATACTAGTGCCACCTTCCAAAGAGAAATGGACCTTACTTTCAAAGATGAAATGGGTAAGTTCATTATGGTGTACCTTAATGATTTATCATTATTTTCCAAGCATCATCCTGATTATGTGCACCATTTGCAACAAGTGTTGGAACGATGTCACCAAAATGGCATTTCCCTAAATCCCAAGAAGTCTATTTTTGGAGTAACAATAAGGAAACTTCTCAGACACATTGTATCCTGATAAGGCATAAAGATTAACTCAGAAAGAGTCAAATCTATCTAAGAGCTTACTCTGTCCACAAGTAAGATTGTAGTTCACTCTTTCTTTAGAAAGGTGAATTTTTTATGAAGGTTCATCCTTGAGTTTGCTGAGAAGACTCACCACATTTTGAACATGATGAAGGGAAAGGCCACTTTCAGCTAGACTGAAGAAGGCAAATTGGCATTTCAAGACATCAAGACAACTATTTCCCATGCCCCAATTCTAGGTTGTCTAGATTATACCAAGGATTTCACAGTGTATAGTTATGCTTCTGAGCACACACTTTCTCAAATTCTAGTTCAACAGAACAAAGAAGGTGTGGAATCTCCCATATCCTTCATGAGATATCCTCTCAAAGCTCATGAACTGAAGTACTCAAACATGGAGAATCATGATTATGTAGTGGTAAAGGTAGTAAAGCACTTTTATTTTTACATCTTAAATTCGTAAGTTACTACCCTGGTTCCTAATACCATAGTTAAATCCATATTAACTCAGCAGGAGTTTGGAACCAAAAGGGGTAATTAGATTGCTAAAATCCAAGAGTTTGATCTCATTATCAAACCAATGAAGCTTATATGAGGAAGGGGCCTCTACCAATTGATTTCTAACAACAAACTTAAAGAAGTAGGGCATGAAGAAATAGAAGTGGGAGACATGCCAACAATCCTCTTTGTCTCCACCATGAATGAGTGGTATTTGAATATTGCTCATTTCCTTACCTATGGTGAGTGTCCTTCTTACCTACCTTGTAAAGAAAGGAGGACTGTTAAATTGAAAGCTGCCAATTTTGTCCTATGGGACAATGACCTGTATAAGAGGAGCCTTGATGGAGTGTTCCTTCACTGCATGGATAAAGAATAACAAAACCAAATTTTGAAGTCTTTCCATAATCTAGCCTGTGGAGGACATTTTTTGCTCCTATAATTGCCCATAAGGTTTTGTGAGCTAGGTATTACTAGCCTAATTTGTTTCAAGATGCATACAAATGGGTACGAAGGTGTGAACTATGCCAATAGTTTGTTGGAAGACCCAAGTTAGTTGCTCTGCCTCTCAAGCCAGTGGTAATAGAAGAGCCATTTCAACAATGGGTAATTGATTTCATTGGTGCTATAAACCCATATTCAAACTATGGACATAATTATGTCCTCACAGCCATAGATTACTTCACCAAATGGGTGGAAGCAATTCCAACCAAGCATGCTACTTCAGAAGTAGTATGTGATTTCCTCAAGGAAAACATCATTTCTAGGTTTGGGGTCCCAACCAAGATTATCACAGACAATGCAGCATATTTCTCTTCTCATGAGATCACTTAGTTCTATTTTTATTATGGGATTACCCTCTCCCACTCCTCTGATTATTTTCCACAAGGGAATGGCTAAGTAGAATTGAGCAACAAGAACCTAGTGACCATCATCAGGATGATAGTGGATAACAACTAAGGAACATGGCTTAAAGCATTGCTTGATACTTTATGGGTAGATAGAATTACACCTAAGAGGGTGATAGGTATGTCACCGTTCCAACTTTTATATGGTCTCAATGAAGAGATACCAGTCACCCTAGAATTGCCAACACTAAAATTGGCTAAGGCAGTCAAAGATTAGACATATGAAAGCTCCATCGATAAGAGGATCATGTGCTTGATTGAGCTAGATGAGCAGTGAACTATGGTGGTGGACCAAATTGATGTGCATCAAAGTCTAGTGAAGAAGCTCTTCAACCAGAAAGCAAGAACCCATGATTTCCAGAGTGGAGATCAAGTCCTGTTATGGGACAAGAGAAGAGAACCAAAGTGAATGCATGGAAAATTTGATTCCCTATGGAGAGGCCCATTTACTATCCATCAGCTCAATGTTGAAAATATTTTCCTATTGAAGTATCAAAATGGCACACCCTTTTCTCTACCTCATAATGGGTAGCATCTGAAGCACTTCAATTCTTGAAGTATCAGATAAGATCATTTGTACATATGTATATTTGTAATCTTTAGTTCTATTGTATGCTTTTTGTTTTGATTTTTAGCACCTTTCTTTTTGGGTAGCATGACTCCATGTCCCAATGGCATACTTGAAGGCACTAGAGATTTTAGTTTCTACTCCCCTTAGCTATTTCAAAATTTCAACTGATGGAAGTTCCCCAATTGGAGCCAGCTATTGTTTCCAAAATCTGTTACTCATTTTTGGGACAACATATGAACTATTTTGGTTCTGTTGTCCAAAATTCTCTTTTCCCCTCTCCAAAAATGTTTTGAGTATTCAAATTCTTCATTATTCAAGCTTTTTTAGCTAGGGGACTCACAAGTTTGATAGGTTCAACTACTTCAATAGGAAATCTCTCACAAAGAAACAAGTTCCCAACACTTAATCAATTTCAAGGTTGGTTCAATGCCGAGGTTCAACCAAAAGGTCCATTGGCAAGCTTCAAACAAATGATTGAACCATTGAACCATTTAACCCCACTTTCAAAGGTTCAATGATGTTAGCAGACTTAAAGAGTTAAGCACTTCGGTAAAAGTTTAAAGTTTAGCCAGTTTAGCAAGTTTAACGGCTTTGAAAGACTTAGAAGAAAAGAAGAAAGATTGAACCCATTAAACTGTTGAACCCTGAACCAAAATGGTTCAAAGGTTCAAGGTTCAAAGATTTCAATCAAAGTTTGAAGAGTTGTTCCAATCAGTTGGTTTAAATGAATGGTTCAAAGCAGTTGGTTCAAGCAGTCAATTGAATGAGTAGAACATAGTATTTAACCATTAAATTATCGAACCATTCTTGGTTCAATCGATCAGTTCAATTGGAAGGTTCAAAGGAGTCCCCCAAATCCCAAGGGCAAGTTCCCTTGTGAAGGGTAGTGAATAAAAGGGAAAGTGCCCTTGTGGAGTACAGTGAACAAAAGGAACAAAAAGATATCCTTTAGAAAGATTTTCCACGGCAAATTTTATAAGGGAAATCCTTCGAATGAAATGTCTGAAGGAATGATCAAAGGCCCGATGGAAAGTAGTTAAGGTAAAGGAAAGGTTTCCTTCGAATTCTTCTAGACATTTTATCCAAAGTATTTGAAGAAGAAGGCCACTCGAAGAACCCTGAAGGGCATGTACCCTTGCAGGGGGCTCTCGGTGACCAGGAAATGGACCTTTCTCAAAGCCCGAATGGACACCTTCCCTTCGGGGTGTTCCAAAGACATAAATCTGAAGGAATTTCAAAGCTCAAGAGACTTAGAGAAAACAAAGGCTTCTAAGAAAGAGAATGAATCGTTGAACCTTGAACCAGGAAGGTTCAAAGGTTCAAAGGTTCAACAGTTCAGAGAAAGCTCTGAGCAAAGGAAAGAAGTAAAAGATTATAGAGACCAATTCAAAGAGATGGTTCAATTGAAGAGAAAATAAGGGATTGAACCAGAGAAGCAATGGAACCAAGGAGCCAATAAGACCACCCAAACTGAATGAACCATTGAACCAATGAACTCTCATGGTTCAAAGGTTCATTTTTCAAAGTGGTTCAAGTGACTAGCAACTAGTGACATCCCCATGGATATCAAAATTCAAGGAAATGAAATATATATTGATTTTCAAATGTGGTGTAGAACCTGAAAACAAACTAAGTGACCAGATGAAGAGATAGCCTAAGAGTTCAAATTGCAATAAGAAAGAGGGAAAGACCAGAAATATATGTGCAAGAGTTATTTCCAATAGGTGGAACAGTCCATCAAGTGTATGTCTAAGCTCACAAACATTAAAAGGTGCATCCTACTTTTATCCCTTTGAATAAAAGTGAGGGGATAACCTCATACATATCTAGAGACATTCCAAATGACCCAAGCCTAAGAGAAGACATTTGAGATGAATTGACATGCCACAGTTAAGGCAAATGCCATGTTCTATCATGGCCTCTTTGACTGAACTAAAAATGCATTCAAGGCATTGAATGTAGCATGGGCCATTCCATGAAAGAAAGTGCCAAGTATTCCTTGGCTGCTATATATTTTAATCTCCTATTTTATGCAAAGGAGATCTTTTTTTATAGAAGCAAAACTCTGTCAAAATTGAGAGGCGATTATGAAGACTTTGAGCTCAGTTTGTTAATCATATTTCTTTATTTGAATGAGAAAGTAGGTTACTTTCAGACTTTGTGGTGTAATAGCTTGTGTCATTTAGGAGATTGTTTTTATGTCTATTTTCTAAATGCATTCTTTTCCATTTTAATGAAATAAGCAGAGCTAGTAGAAGTAATCAAGAAGGTGTCCTGAAGCCAAGTATGGGAAGACTTTGTGCTACCACAATTGATTTTAGTGTGTTTGTCTATTTTCTATTTCTATGTAAAGGACCTTGGGATGAATTTGTGCCCTCATTGTCCTTTGTATTTCACTCTTGGGCAGTTGGGGTGGAGACTTTGTGCTACACCTCATTCTATTGGTTACTGCACCCTATTACCAGTTACTTGTTACCTATCAGAAAGAACTCCTGTTGTTTGTTGCAAGACCACTTTCTGAAAGAAGAGAAGTGCCTTCAGTGTTTTCACTTGGATTTCTCCTTTATCTATGAACATCATCTCTAAAAAAAGAGAGATGGATGGTGTTGTCCTACCCCTGAGTGTTATTTTTTGCATATATATATATATATATATATATATATATATATATATATATATAGCTCCTCATTATTACAGGGAACCTCTTCTTGATGAGAGGAGATATTTGTCCCATTTTGATGTGGTAAACTTGCACACTTGGCTGACCAATCTCCTTATGTTGTGGTTGAAATAACCTATTTTGCCCATCAGTTAGCTGGTGACAAAATATTCACCCAAAAAATCTTACCTCAATAAGGTCACTTACCATGAAAACATGTTCCTTTCATTCTAATTTTTACTATGAGTTCATTTTTATTTCAAAGTGTTGTGGAGAACACTAACCTTCTATAGTGTAAGAATGTATACAGAGGAGGACTCTTTTTCATCAGATATTAGAGTTAAACATTCACCTCCCTTTGAAAGGTGTTACCCCTACATGAAATCTACAAGAAAAAGGAATTAAAATTCATCTATATGCCATGTCTCCTCTTTATATGATAGAATCAAATGTGGACAGGACTCTATTTCATAGATTTTAAGGTAACATGTCCTTAAAACAAACTTCTCCACATATGAACCAGATTAAAACTTATCTACCACTCAATAGCTCAACTATTGACTATTATGGCATCTTCTAACTTTTAAATTTTCTATAAAGGTCTAAAAACATTTTCAAATTCTCTATACAACATATTCAAACCTCTATGAGATCTACTTGTAGGTACACATGTAGATCATAGGGTAGTGAGGATGAGATATGGACACTATGCATAGTGTATGGGCCTTCAATCAATTCTATTCCTTATCAAAATCTTTAAATGGATTTTTTAAAACTTGAAGGAGTGCAAACCAATTCAAAAGCTTCACTCTATCATGTTTGACCAAACTATGGGGCACCTATAGGTGTCCTTTAGATTAAAGGACTATGTATGTAGTTTGAATTGAATATCACAATCCATCATATAACATTTGAATAACTTGGCATGATTATTCATGTTCTAAGAGTGTATTCAACATCTCTTTAAACTTCTCATTACATCTACATAAAGTTCTCAAAACCTTCATACACTATATTCAACTAATTATAGGTGGATATATGCAGAGAGTTAATTGTGTTGTTTGTTTGACTGAAACTTCATTGATATCAGCCTTTGAGAGTGAGATTACAAGGAGAGGGTAATTTACATGACATTAAAAGTATAAAATAAAACATATCACATTAATTTGAAACCATTATAAGAGGAAGGACCTCTACACTTGGTGAAACATGCCTGCAACTTAGCAATGATGATCTCAACTTGCAACTTGAGATGTTTGGCTCATCAAATCACCTCTAAACATCAAATCAAAGATGGAAACCATGAAATAAGGATGTATAAATATTATATAAGTTCTTCCATACATTATTTTTTATAAACCAACTTAGACAAGAAGAAAACCTATAAGGTATGGGGATAAGCATGCAAAAAGAAAAGTCAACTTCTTATGAATAGTTGATAAAGCATGGGTAAACAATATTTGAAATTTTAGCATGAAATAGAAGTGGATTGAGTTTAATAACACCTGATAATATCATTTGACCTAGAATGTCTCCTAATTTTTGTACCATGAGAAAACATGTTGACCAATTTTACATGCCAAGAAGAGTGATGGAGGAGTATAATGGTTTTGGTCCATTTTTTATACTTCCAAATATTATAAAGCATTAAAATTAACCTAGGGAATTTGAATAGTCCTTGAATAAGCTTTCCACACATGCCACACTCCTCTATAAGCCATGAAACTTTCAAAACCTCCTCTATTTTAACTATTATCTTGATTTTAGCTAGGAACCTACACATTTTAAGTTATAAATGACAAGAATAACAAGATTATGACATATTGGACATTGAATAATAGTTTGGAACACTTTTATAATAGTAAATCCATAAAAATTCCATTAATGACTCAAATATGACCCTTAAGTGACATGAAATGACTTAGGACTATGTTTGACTATGACCAAGGTTAATATCTCATTAAATAACATCAAATAAGAACATGACACACCTTATTACATCCTAATATACCCTTGAATAAGTTTTTAAGTATAATGGGTTGACTTATTTTGACTTGTGGTCAAAATAGTCAACAGTTACCTCTAGTTATTACTAGATGATAGAGGGCTCATATGACTCTTTTTATTCTAACTCTACCTAGACCACTTGATTATCTATGGTCCCATCCCACCTCTACTACTCACCCATGGAAAATAGTAAATCCTATGGTTTGAGCTGTCACTATCCAAAATAGGGTACCTCCTCAACCTATACAAGAGAAACATAACCCTACCATCCCTCCTCATCCACAACACACTACAATGGGACCCATAGATCAACAAAGAGAATTTGATATAATGGATCAGTTACGAAACACACCAACCAAAATATCTATATTGGAATTATTAAAATATCAACAATTTTCAATGATATTATTTTTCAAATGCTTAATCGCACATATGTGCCTCATGATACTGATCCATCCTATTTTACATCTATCATGAATACTATAAAGGATGTGGAGGATATGATATATTTTTCTAATGAGGAATTGCCTTCATAGTCAATAATTGAGAATAATTTTCCACTTTTCATTCAATCTCAAATCAATAACACAACTATTAAACAAGTTCTCATCAATAGTGGATCATGACTCAATATATGTAACCTCACATTTCTATAAACCATGGGGGTTGACATAACATCTATTCAAAATAAATATAAGAATATCTAAGGGTTTGATGACATTCCTAGATATAAATTGGTTTCAATCACAAGACATTGAAGTGGGACCAAACACTTTACCTACACACTTTTAGGTGATGTTAAATCATTTACATTATAAATGTATACTTGGGAGACCTTAGATACATGCTATAGAGGTTTTTACCTTCTACTTTAGCTAGATGTGTTAAATGTTTGAATGATGGATACTTATAGACATTTCTAGCAGATAACCAACCATTTATATAATAAAAACTCACTAAACCTCATACACTAAATAAATCATCAAATGGGACACCTCATGTTCTCATTAAATCCCCACCTCACAAGATTCCCATTGATAAGATGCATACATATGAGGTGGTGGAGTGTACAAAGACTATTCATATACCATCTCTAGAGATTTATAAAACACATTCACCTGCATAGATGATATAGGAACAACCTCTCATGGTAAAAACATCCTCACCAAATATATATGATGATATTATTACATCCTAGTTACCACTGCTTGGTAATTCAAAATTGGCTTACATTCATAATTCTAACACATATTCATAGGCCACTACAAAGGATGATCAACCACCTATAAATATCAATGATTATTAATGTGGATTGAGTTTTACACCAATGTGACCAAGAAAATACATAGATAATTTAATGAAACTTATACCTCACCCTACACTAATAACATCACTTATTTAGGATCCTCTAGCTATAGGTTCCCAAACTTATCTATAATCAGTAACAAATCCCTTGATCTATTACGTAAATATGGGCACATCTGTGGATATCAACTCAGTCATCTATATTGAGTTAGGGAGTTCACAAGATAGACCATACCAAATCTTACATATACTATTTGATATATGATTAATGATATTACCCATAGTTTGGCATATATCAGTTAGCATATTATCACCATAGGAAAGTTAACCCATTTACCACTTTCATAGACTCATAATACATGATAAAAACACATTACAACATAAAATAAATAAATTTAAGGCTAAGGTTACTATCTATATCATATATCCTCCACTTCCATAGGCATGACCATCATCATTGATATGAGATCCTTCATAGATACGAGCACCATGATAAAGTCATCACCAACATAGATATTCATGACATGATACTTTGACTATATATATTTTTCTAATAGATATATATATTCATCATGTGGATATAAATGAGGATTCATATCCTCACACTTGTAATTTCACTTTTTACACCACATTAGTTATCAAGAGATTGAGATACAACATGTTATACACTAGCGGGATTTCATTGGGCATATTACACTACTAGTTTCATGTGGCCCTAAGGTGGATAATACATTATTATTCATTTTAAGTAGGGATGCTCATACATAAGTTACACTTAGATATATATGGTTATAGGTGATGGATGCCATAGTTGATAAATCATACATATGCTTGGCATTCATTCATAATGGATACATGGTTTGCATATTACATAATAACATCAATGAGAACTATAGGTTTCATGTTAAGTTGTGGAGCTAAAAGCTTCACTATTGAGTTCATGCAAAGGTTGCTAGACTAACACAGTTGTCGGCATTGGAAGTATCACTGACATCGGTAAGGCGTGGTTCAAATCCAACTAACATTGGTCAGGGATCAGCTGACGTCGGTCATATGCAGACTGACAACAACCGGCGTCGGTCACTTGTGTGTGCATGTGTGTTTGCATGCATTTCCAAAATTAGATTTGTTCTAATTTTAGGACGGACAGATTGTTTATATGTAAAGACTAATTTTAGTCTTGAGTCCATATTTCTAATTATTGTAATTTGGAAGTCTAATTATTGTATGCCTTGGATCCTATTTAAGAGACCCATGGGGGCATGTATTGTAAGTAAGCAAGTAAGCAAGGTCAATTAGATCTGCAAGGTGCAAGATCAAGGAGATCAGCTGAAGCAAGGGAATAACAACTTGGTTATTGAGTTGATTTTAATTGAGAGAGAGAGAGAGAGAGAACTCTTGAGAGAAATATTGTACACCCAAGAAGTGTGGAAGAGTGAGATTTCTTCATTGTATTCTGGAAGAGTTTAATACAAGATTGGTTATTTCTTGTATCTCCTATTATTTGCTATTTTGTATTTCTAGTTACTTATTACTTTTGGTTCAATTCCATGTTTAGTTGCTTATATATATCAAAGGTAATCAATTATACTCTAAGAGGATCCTAACAGTTGGTATCAGAACTAGGATCACTAACAAGTGGTAGAGTGGGTTAGTGTTTGTTGATTACAAGTTCACTCACAGGGGTTTCTGTTTGAGTGGGAGCAAAACAATGGTAGAAGAAAGTAAACTAAGAATGGAGAAAATAAATGGCAAGAATTATCAATTATGGAAGATGCAGATAGAAGATTATCTGTATTAGAAAGATCTGTACTTACCATTGGGTGGGGCTACAAGCAAGCCCACAGATATGCAAGATGAAGAATGGAATGTTCTTGATAGAAAGGCTCTTGGATCTATAAGGTTGAGCCTGGCATCTTCTGTGATTTCTAATTTATCACAGGCAAAGACAATGGTAGAGTTAATGGATACTCTGGAAAACTTATATGAAAAACCCTCAGCTTCAAATAAGGTATATCTTATGAAGCAATTATTTAGTTTGCAAATGCAGGAAGGTGGATCTATATATAGTCATCTTAATGATTTCCATGAAATTGTAAATTAGTTAAATTCAGTCAAAATAGTTTTTGATGATGAAAGTAAGGCTCTCTTAATCTTATGCTCTTTACCTGAAAGCTGACATAGCTTGGTAATGGCAGTTAGCAATACTGCATCTGCTTCAAATATCTTGAAAGTCGAGGATGTTGTTAGTGTAATCTTGAATGAATAAATTCATAGGAAAAGCATAGGGGAAACATCAGGTAATGCTTTAAGTATTGAAAGCAAGGGAAGGAAAAGAGAGAAGGGCAAGCAAAGGAAATCAAGGTCAAATATGGGAAGGAGATCCAAATCCAGAAATGGAGGTATAATCTGCTAGAATTGTGGAAAGAAAGGGCATGCAAAGAAAGACTATTGGTTGAAGGATAACAAAGAAAATTAGCAAGAAAGTAATAAGGAAGAAAACATTGCAGGTATTGTTGCACAGGATGCTCTTATATTTTATTTGGATATTCAAGTAGAATCATGGGTTTTAGATTCTGGTGCTTCTTTCCATGCAACCCCAAATAGAGAATTTTTCAATGATTATGTCCATGGAGATTTTGCAAAAATTTATTTAGGGGATGGTGAGCCTTATCAAATTGTTGGCAAAGGAAAAGTGCAGCTGAAATTGCAGAATGGCAACACATGGTTGTTGAAAGATGTCATGCATGTACCCATCTTGAAGAGTAATCTGATTTCTACAAGAAAGTTGGGTGATGAGGGTTGCACAGTAACTCTCATAGTGGAATCTTAGAAAGTTTCCAACGGTGCACTTGTATTAGCAAGAGGTAAGAGAGTAGGTACACTTTATCTATCTACTTGTGTTAGTGATTATTCTCCTTCTATTTTATCTACTTCAGATGTAGATGCAAAGATGTGGCACTATAGACTTGGTCACATGAGTGAGAAGGGAATGAATGTTCTTAAGTCAAAATGTAATCTTTTAGATTTGAAAAGCATAGATCTAAATTTTTGTGAGCACTGTATTTTTGGGAAACAGAAAAAAGTGAGGTTTCTCAAGACTGGGTCAACAAAAAAGGAGCACAAGTTGGAGATTGTTCACACAGATGTGTGGGGACCAGCTCAGGTAGCTTCTATTAGAGGATCACAGTATTATGTTTCTTTCATTGATGATTCTACAATAAAGGTATGGGTTTATTGAATAAAGAGAAAATCTAATATTTTTGACACATTTAAGAAATGGAAAGCTTTGGTTGAGAATGAAATAGGTTTGAGATTGAAGTTTCTTAGATCTGACAATGATGGTGAGTACTACAGTAATAAATTCAATAGTTACTATTCTATGAGTGGAATACGCAGGGAAAGGATGGTTCCAAGGACACCTCAGGAAAATGGAGTTGCTGAAAGGATGAATAGAATAATAATGGAGCATCCACAGAGTATGAGGTTACATGCTGGTTTGCCCTTAAAGTTTTGGGAAAAAGCTGTAGATACTACGGTTTACCTGATTAATAGAGGACCTTCTACTGCTCTGGATGGTGGAATTCTAGAAGAGGCTTGGATAGGTAAAAAGGTAGATCTTTCATTTCTCAAATTTTTTGGTTCTAAAGCTTTTGTGCACGTTGACAAAGAAAATAGAAAGAAACTAGATACTAAATCTATGCGGTGCACTTTCATTAGTTATGGCTTTGGAGATTTCAGATTCCGGTTGTGGAATTTAAAAACTAAAAAAATTATTAGAAGCCGTGATATAGTTTTCAATGAGAAGGTGATGTACAATGATCAGCTCAAGAGGTTAAATAATTTTGAGCAGGGCAATCTTGATTTGGATGATGTAATGATCCAAAATGAGCTCATGGGTAAAAATCATCACTCACAGGAAAACATAGAGACCGACATCGGTCAGGTAATCAATGTTGGTGGTCAAGTAGGAACCGACGTCAGTCAGATAGTAACTGATGTCGGTTAGGTCAGTTAGGTGGAATCGACGTCGGGTAGGTACAGATTGAGAGTTAATTAGGATCGATCACTGACAGAGAATTTGGGTGGATAATAAGCTGTAAATGAGTCTCAAATGCCCATAAGGAGGACTGAAAGGGTAAGTAAACCTCCAATTCATTATTCCCATTATTTATACTATGTGTTACTCAGTGATGGTGGAGAACCAGAAAGTTTTGATGAGGCAATGCAGGTAGAATCTAGGAAACAGTGGGAGCATGGCATGAATGAGGAAATTGATTCCTTGGAAAAGAACCAAATGTGGGATTTGGTTAAGTTGCCAGCTAGAAAGAAAGCACTAAAAAAAAATGGGTATACAGGTTAAAGGAAGGAGAGAATGGACAAATGAGACATAAGGCTAGGTTGGTAGTAAAGGGATTTGCACAAAAACCATGTACTGATTTTGGTGAAATTTTTTCTCCTATAGTAAAGATGACTTCTATTTGGAATGTATTGTCTTTAGTTGCTATTGAGGATTTGCATCTTGAGCAGCTTGATGTTAAGGCAATGTTTCTTCATGGAGATTTGGATGAAGAGATATATATGGATCAGCCAGAAGGTTTTGAGGTCAAAGGTAAGGAGAAACTTGTGTGCAGGTTGAATAAAAGCTTATATGGTCTTAAGCAAGCTCCAAGACAGTGGTATTTAAGGTTTGACAGGTTTATGATAGAGCATGGCTTTAGTAAATGTCAATCTGACCATTGTGTTTATTTTACTAGATTGGATAATGGTAGTTATATTATCCTATTGTTGTATGTAGATGATATGCTTGTTGTAGGTTCACACATGCAGGTAATTACTGAGCTAAAGGTAAAATTAGCTCACACATTTGCCATGAAGGATTTAGGAGCAACAAAGAAAATCCTTGGCATGAGTATTAAGAGAGACAAAAAAAATCACAGGCTGATTTTGTCTCAAGAGGATTATGTGAATAAGGTGTTGGAGAGGTTCTATATGTAGGATGCAAAACCGGTAAGCACACCTATGGCTGGACACTTCAAGTTGAGCAAAGAACAGTGTCCTAAATCACATGATGAGGTTGAGTACATGACCAAAGTTCCATATGCTTCAGCATTTGGGAGATTAATGTATGCAATGGTATGTACTAAACCTGATATTGCCCAAGCAGTGGGAGTTGTCAGCAAGTTTATGGCCAATCCAGGAAAGGAACACTGGAAAGTAGTTAAGTGTATTCTCATATATCTAAGAGGGACCAACAGCAGGTATTTATGATATGCAGGGTCAAGCATTTATCTACATGGGTATGTAGATTCGGATATGGCAGGTGACTTAGATGGCAGGAGAAGCACCACATGATATGTGTTCACTGTTGGTGGAATGGCGGTTATCTAGATTTCAAAGTTGTAGAAGTTTGTTTCCCTATCTACTATAGAGGGAGAATACATTGTAGTCATAGAGGCTAGCAAGGAAATGATATGGATGACACGGTTCATGGAAGAGTTGGGAAAGGAGCAAGAGAGTTGCAAATTGTACAGTGATAGTCAAAGTGCAATTTATTTGGCAAAGAATTCAGCCTTTCATTCAAGAACCAAACATATACAGTTTAGGTACCACTTCATTTGACAGGTATTGGAGGATAGACAGTTGAAGTTGGAAAAGATCCATACGGACAAGAACCCTGCAGAAATGTTAACAAAGCCGATAACAAAGGAGAAGTTGAATCTTCATTCAACTTTTGTTGGTCTTCAAGATTGAACTTGAAGAGGGAGAAACAAGCCATAGAAACAAGACAAAGGATGTTGTTGTACAGGTACAGGTGAAACTATTTATCTCCAAGTGAGAGATTGTTAAGTTGTGGAGCTAAAAGCTTCACTATTGAGTTCATGCAAAGGTTGCTAGACTAACATAGTCACCGGCATCAGCAGTATCACTAACATCGGTCAGGCGTGGTTCAGATCTAATCGACATTAGTCAGGGATCGGATGATGTTGGTCATATGCATACTGATAGCAACTGGCGTCGGTCATCTATGTGTGCGTGTGCATTTGCATGCATTTCCAGAATTAGATTTGTTCTAATTTTAGGATGGACAGAGTGTTTGCATGTAAAGACTAATTTTATTCTTGAGTCTGTGTTTCTAATTATTGTAATTGGTAAGTCTAATTATTGTATGCCTTGGATCCTATTTAATAGACCCATGGGGGCATGTATTATAAGTAAGCAAGTAAGCAAGGTCAATTAGATCTACAAGGTGCAAGATCAAGGAGATCAGCTGAAGCAAGGGAATAACAACTCGGTTATTGATTTGATTATAATTGAGAGAGAGAGAGAACTCTTGAGAGAAATACTGTACACCCAAGAGGTGTGGAAGAGTGAGATTTCTTCATTGTATTCTGGAAGAGTTTAATACAAGATTGGTTGTTTCTTGTATCTCCTATTATTTGCTATTTCATATTTCTAGTTACTTATTACTTCTGGTTCAATTCCGTGTTTAGTTGCTTATATATATCAAAGGTAATCAATTGTACTCCAAGAGGATCCTAACATTTCACACATATAATCTATAGTTTAATTTGGTCTACCCTAGGACCATGTGGTAGGCATCTTACATAGTTTATAATCACTCCATTTGAATGAATAGAATCGAGCCCCAAGAAATAGATAAGGCTCCACTAATACATACATATTGTCATGATGATCATGATGATCATGGTGATGATGACTTATTTCATTTTGGATAGATTCAGTAGCTGACACTAGATGATCTTCCACTAGATCCATCAAATTATTGTCCACATGCTATGGATGTGTTCTTGGGTCTATAGAGACATTACACTTGTATACTATTTCATTTACATTTATAGTATCTACTTATACACAATTTATTTTATCTTGATCCTTGTACATAGTTTATTTTCATTTGCTTGTACATAGCATATATCCAAAAAATAAAAAACATAATATAACATGTTAAAACACAAAAAATATCAAATATTACTCAAAAAACACAAAATTTATAGATTATATGCATTTGTATGTTTACATTTCTTCTATTTCTTAGACATTAAATATGATAGCTATCGTAGTATAGTTAGCTTTATCGTACATATATGCTTCACTTATTCTTATCGAGTCCTTGCAAACTACATACAGGGATCAAGTCCACTACACTTATCTAAACTAGCTATCATCTACCTACTTGGGGCATATACACTAATTTAAGTTTATTAATTTGATACATCCATCCACTCAAGGGCAACTCATACATATTCTCTACTACTAGGTTTTTTACTTACATTATTTACATTCTATTTTATGCATTGATATATATTGATATTGATCATAGCTACTCATACTCATATTTTTTACCGACTATCACTAGTTAGACTCAACATGCGTAATTCCTATAATTTACATAGATTTATACTACATTCATCCATAATTTCATTTCTAGATTCCCTAGTTTACACTTGATTGTGTTTCATATGATTCTTCTATTCAATGGAATTTAAATATGACATTATTCTTTGGCTCTACGCCACTTCTATTCATGTATAACTTGGATATGTGCCGATGTTCATTGTGTGTTTTTTCCTAATTTTGAATGCAGACATTTGAGCATGTATTTTTATATGGCCCTAAGCCAATTTATTGGTACTTATGTATGTAGACATTTGAACATGTCCTTATATGTATTCTATTCTCATATTTAGTGACATTTTCCCATGTCCCTTATATTGTGTCCCCTTAGCCTATTTTATGTGCTTCATGTATTTTTTGTGGATACTTTCTTATACACATCATGACCATGACACTTGTATTTTATTGTTAAACACACAAATTTTTGATCCATGAGGGACCTCATCTATCTACCCTTCTTACTTGGGTGTTGTGATGGACAACATGCCCCATCTGCCTAGGTTACTACTCATGTTTTTTATTATACACATTGATTACATCTATCTTGACAACTTTGTGCAATGCTAGATACATCATAAATCTTACACTACATACTTATACTCAACTTTTTTTACATTTTTATTTTATATTTGAACATTGTATTTGATTATCATGTATTTATCATATATGCTTTTGATAACACATTTTGTAGAGCTATTTATTTTGAGGATAGTTATTTCATAGGTCAAAAAATCCCCTCAAAATAATCACCATTTATACGAGTTTTTCATAGAGACTAGGTTCCTAAATTGCATTTATTGAAAATTTTAAGCACATAGGCTCAATTTCAAGAAATTAGAAACAAGTAAGACATAAAAAATAAGAACTTAAAAAGTAGTTTATAAACTTAGATTTCAAACTAGATAGACATTAATACCCAAAGTAGGAAACTAACACCACATGGTGCTACTATCCAAGACATGGCACTAGTGTTTAGTAGCCCCATTTTTAGGGTAATTCAAATTAAATGGAATAATACACCATATATAGTATAAATTTGCATATACACAATTATAAGTTTGACATTTATGTTTAGATTTTACTCAAATACACTCATTTTAGCTCAGATTCATATCAATTACTTATATTGGGGGAATCATGGTTTTTATGATCACTCACACATTAATTTTAAATACATAGATACACTTATTAAAACTTAGTCCAGAATCAGTATACTCAGATATTAGATTGGGGACATATGCATGGCACATAGTTTTCAAATGCTCAATTACATATAGATTAATTATATGGAAGGTCAAAACTCCATGTCATTCTGTACATCATATACATGTAATATCATATTCTAGGTTGTCACTAGTTTCATGCCTTACTCTATCTATAGTGGTTGGTATTCCAAGTGGCCCAAAGTTTCCTAATATATCCATATGGCCATAGATCTGACATACATAGTTAGATATACCCAATTAGATATTTCTAAAACTTTGTGTCGCTCAATTTTATATTCATCTACGACATACAGGTGGTAAATGATGGATTCATAACATACTTAAGTTATTGATTCACCCATATGAGAGGGTTAGATACACTTACATTCTAATCCAAGTTATTCATAGGTCATGATCCATCAAACAAGGGTGGACAATGATGGAGGCATAACCTACTTGAATTATTGAGCCACCCATTTATGAATATTGAGTAAGCTATTATCTCAATCTAAGCTATTCAATGATTTGATCACTATGTATATGCACACATATAGGTTATCACTAGATTCATACATTGGTTCACATAATTAACAAGGTGTATTCATTCCTTTCCTCTTTCCTATCTCTTTACTCAGCTTTACTCAATTAATATATTCAACATAGTCTTTTGATTTGATATCTCTTAAGTAAGGAATGATATTTTCACATTTCATTATAGGTCATACTTTGTAACATGATTCACATACACAAACCTATATTCACATACTCAGACTCAAATACACAATCTTAAATTCCTAGGTAAGTCTAGGTATGCTTCTTTTTCCTTTATACTAATCATTTCATCTTGTTTCATTTCTATCACAAAGTGGGGAAAATTTAATCACTTAAAAGTGGCATTTGGATGCTAAGAGTGTTACTTGTTACAACATATCATAGATCCTTAATCACACTTTTTTAATCCATTCCATGGATGAAACACATCACAACTTATCCAAAACATAGTCTCATACCTATATTCCTATATCCTAGCCCTTCATGCCTAGTACCAGCTAGCTAGACGCTAGTGTCACATTAAGGACACTAAATCCACATGGTGCTAGTATCCCCAATATGACGCTAGTGTCCCCAAAATGACACTAGTATCTCTTACCCTAACTCTCCTAAATGAATATGTTTTCAAATGTGTACCCCTCCTAAGGTCAGCCTAAGATCATTGTATTATCTGTATAAGCTATGCAACATAATAAACACAAGACTATTAAACCTCTATCTACTAGATGGAAAATATATGAACAAATACTACTTAAACAAGAAATAAGTTGAGAAGAATCAATGTTATTAATACCTATTTTCCCTAATTTTTCATACTACCATCTATTGTTGTCATAAGCCTAGATTTTAAATATTTCTAACCTTAAGCACACGCAATGCATTCAAGACCACTATCATTATAACATTCACTTGTACTTACAATAAGCACTAAGTGGGATAATTACATCAGGATTTATCCCTACTTTATAGTATTGGTATGTAGGAAAATCTCTCAATAGTAGGGTGTTAAGGATGCCCAACCTATCCTACTAATGAACAAACATTTTCAGCTCATGCCATCCCTACAAGGAAGATTGATTCATAGCATCACCAAGCAATTAAGAATGTAAAAAGTGTTTGAAAGTGTAATTTGAACAATTTCTGGTTTGTTATGGGTATTATAGGTATATTAAGTACCATTAGGGTGTCTTGAATTCATTTTAAGTACTTAGATGGTGTTTTTATAGCCATTTTAGAGTTTCCCTCCAAAATGAAGCTTTGAATATTTGAATAATGTAACTTTGTTTTAGAGTGAAATTGTGGGTTATTTGAGTAATGTAAGGGTTGGTAAGTATTGTATGGATCTTATATGGTCCTATTAGTGATTATTAATAGTATTTAAATGTTTAATCTATGCACAAATGTAAATTAAGAAGGGAAAATGATTGGTAAATGCCATCTCCACGTGGAGAGATTATGTGTAGGTAGTTGTTTGAATATTTTACGTGTATAAAAGATAAAATACACATTGTGTGTAGTAGAGTTTGGGTTATAGGTTTAAAGTAAGGATAACATAGAGAAATCTATGTGTCTGTTATGAAAAGGAGAAAAAAATCAGAATTTGAACAAGCACCCTGGCTTCCTTGAGAATTATGTGTATGCCCATTATAAGTAAAGAGACATTAAGGAATAAAAGAGTGTTTTTGGTGACTGATTTTGAATTATTGAGATTATTATTATGTGTTTCATGTTATATTTTTTTTTCCTTGATAATATTATGAATATTATTGATAACCTTCATGTGAATAATACATTACACAGTTTAAACAAGTTTGTGAAAGTTATGTTTCAGAACATAGTCTAGTATAAAGAGAACAAGGGAGTATTGGAGAATAATTCAAGATGTTGGAGGTGATTATAAGGTATTAGGAAACCTATGATTTATTTTAAGTAATCATTTTAATATATTATAGTTACTTAAAAGTGTTAAGTTACAACACAATCCTTTTAAGAATTATTTGGTGTTTATATAGTCCAAGGAACATGACTAAAAATGTTTGTAGAGTGTTTATTGAGCCTTATTGGAGAATATATTTTTAGTTAGGGTAAAATTTTATAATTTAATATTTCACTTAGTGGTTAAATAATCAAATTAAATCTATATGATTATGTATACAGTCCACCTAGAAACTATTCTGCTAATGCATATTAAAATGGACAAATAAATAGATAGGCTTGGTAATTATTTAGGTGATTTTACATTATTTAAAGCATGTCCATTATGAAATATTTATATTTTATTATATTTCACATTTTAAGTCTCAAATAACCTTGGAGGAACTTAGTAACCCATTGGAAACTGTCATGTAAAATTAGTTAGCTAGAACCCATGTCTATTCAGTCAAGAGAGGAAGGTAAGGAAGAATTATTCTGAGTTATATTCATGATTTGAGGTGTTAAATAAGATTTCAGGATATTTTTTTATTTATTTTTTCCATTTTAAGGCTAATAATTCCATGTGGAAGGTTAAGGATCTACATAAATTGCATCTTGATAATACTATCGATTGTATACTCAAAATTCTATGTTTTTGGTATATTAAAGACTTTGTATGAGTAATCACCTATATATATATATATATATTATAGGAGGTGATATTAGATGGGTAATACAATGTAAAAGTTGTATAATTTAATTAAATTTCTTAAAACTTAATTTATCTTATGTTTTTCGGTATCAGCCTATCACAAGCTTGTCAAGAAAAGACCTAGGGTTTGAATATAATTTTGGTCATAACTTGAGCTTATACCATGGGATACTTGTTAAAATTTATAGTTTTGTATAAGAATAATATCATTTTTTTATCTTTTTCCAAAATTGTAAAATATGTTTATCTACTTTGAGTACCTAAACTAGGCCTAAAGACATAATTATTAGCAAAAGGGTAAGTAGTTAAGTGATTTATTTTAAGAGTTGAATAAATAAATTTTTTTTGAAGTTTTATGTGGTTAATGGGTACTCAAAATTGTGTTTTTTTTTAAATAAAATTGTTATAGATTATTCTAACCAAGGAGGTTTACCTAAAAATAGGGATACAAGAGAGATGGTCTAAAGAAAGAAGTAGCAGTTTGATCGAGGTTTCTTGATTGAATATTATGGGAGTTGGTTGGATGGAATGACTATATAAAATATAAATTTATGGTCATGATAGCCTTATGGAGGGACAATAATATAAAAATCCTATTTTATACTGTTAGGCATATAAGACCATATGAGAGATTGAATAGTTGAACTAAGCTAAAAAGGTCAAGGTAGTGGTTGAGAGAATGGTATAGATGATGGTGAGGATATCAAGGAGTGAGATAATTCATGGACTGAAGAAGGGTGATATACTTCAAGATAGATATATAATTTTAACTATGATATAAGAGTGTAGTGAGGCTTATAAGCTGAGCCAAGACATTTGAGTATTATAATGGTAAAGAAAGAAGAGGATCTATAGAGATCAACAAGAAAATAAAGAAAAGATAATTCAAAATTAAACAAGGCATGGGGTAAGCATTTATTTTCATATACATCAGTTATAACTTTATCTATAACATTTGGTATCAGAGCAAGTAAGCTCTTGGAATTATTTCTTATATTGAAGTAGTATAGGTTTCTATTGGAGATTATTTAAGATTGCTAATCAAAGTTTTAGGAATAAGTAAGAGAGGCATAAGATTGAATGTAAAAATCCCTAGAGATAAATAGGCTTAGAGTAATAAAGGAGATATAGAAGCAAATAAAAAATAATAAGCTCAGGAATATCTTAGAGAAGAACAGAGCAGTCCTAGGCAAAGGACTAGATTAAAAAAATACCTAATTGAGATCAAAGAGGCAAGTAGGTTAATCTTGGTAAGAAGAGGTAGGTCCAAGTGAGACCTAAGGAAATATAAGATAAAGTGAAGATAAAATTGAATAAAGAGAGATAGAGAGATGAAGGGATTAGATAATGAAATATGCCACAAAAAAGTTAGATAAAAATTTATGAGGAAGAATATGGGTATAGAGAAGAAAATAGATGATTTGAAAATAATCTCGACAGTCATAGATCAAGTTTTGGAAGAGTCAAGACCAAGATTATTTGTATAAATAAAGATGAAAGTGAAATGGCCTCTCAAGAAAATTGTGAGAAAGAAGATAGGCCTATATATCTATATGGGCCATGCCCACTCCTCAGGCCTATATATTTATATGAGCCATGCCCCTATCTATATATAGGAAACTAACTCAACTCCCATCCCTGTATATATAGATAATGGTTGATAGAATATAAAATCATCCTAAATGAGAAAAGAGAGAGGCAAACAAGCCTCAAAATTTTGAATTTGACAATTTATTTGTGTGTATGGAAGTGAAAAGATGGATGAAGATGAAACCCATTTTGAGGGCTTAATAATAGAAAATGTTAAGGAAGACAAGGCTTTGATGGAAAAAGAAGAGCATGAACAACATGATTGTATATAAAACTAATTAAATATACAAGAATAAGTGGAGTTATTATATCTAGAGGAAGGTGAAAATCTTGGTAAAGAAGAAGGACCAAGTGAGAGTGAACAAGTACAATGCCTCATTGTAGGCATACAAAAAATAGATTTGAATCAAGGAGGATTTCAAGATATCAAATAATTTAAAGGTATTGATTTCAATATTGGTTTTGATGAATATGTCGATATGATAGTTGAAGATGATTTGTAAAATAACATAATAGAGCTATTGGGTAGGTTCATGGACGAAAAAAGTAAGATTGAGGCACCTTATAATGTGATTTATATGCAAGAAAGGATATATGAACATGTCTAAGAATCATATGAAGGTGAATCACCTATTGAAGTGATTATAGAGTCTAAATTATAGAAAGAGGTGGTGTCTCAATCAACACCAATTGAATAAAAATAAGATATGGCATAAAATAATGAAGAAAAAGAGTTGTGGTAGCCAATCATGCAAGAATCAGAGGATTTGAACCTCATAGGAAATGAGGAATCCATCATGGTAGTTGAGTTAAAACTAAGGAAGATTTTGAGTCAATAAGATGCTATGGAGGTTGAAGAATAAGCATAAAGAGATATGATAGTAGATAAAGAGGTAAATTTGCCTTAGATTTTCATGATTATCTATGATTTTGTTTTAAATTATCAAGTGTGAAGGAACACAAAGGCAAAGATGAAGAGTCTTTCTTTATGGACTTCAAAAAAGAACAAGAGGAATAGATTGAGACATATAGGCTCCTAATTCATGAATAGTTGAGCAAGTTGGAAGGATAAATGTAAAACCAGATCAAAATCAAGAAGAAAATCAAAAATTGGAAGAGTAGAAAAAAGAAAAGAACATTAAATTTGAGTAGGAGCTCAAATCTTTTCTTACCAAGGGAGTTTGATGCAGAGCATCACCAAGAAATGAAGAATGTAAAAATGTTTGAATGTGTCATTTAAACAATTTTTTTATTTTTTAGGGGTATTAGAGGTATATTAAGGACCATTTGGGTGTCTTGAAGTCATTTAAAGTCCTTATATTGTGTTTTTATAGCCATTTTAGATTTTCCTTCCAAAATGAATATTCAAATATTTGAATAATGTAACTTTGCTTTAGATTGAAATCATTGATTTTTTAAGTGATGTAAGGTTTGGAAAGTATTGTTATGGTCCTATATGGTCCTAGTAGTGACTATTAATATTATTTAAATGTTTAATCTATACACAAATTTAAATCAAGAAAGGCAAACAATTGGTAACTACCATCTCCACATGGAGAGGCTGTGTGTAGGAAGTTATTTGAATATTTTAGGTGTATAAAAGATAAGATACATGTTGTGTATTAGAGTGTGCATATTATAGGTTTAAAATAAGGATAAACTTAATAAAAATATTTGGAGAGTGGGAAAATAAGGAGAAAAAGATCAATATTTGAACAAGCACCCTGTCTTCCTTAAGAATTTTGTGTATGCCCATTATAAGAGAAGAGACATTAACGAATACAAGAGTATTTTTGGTGATTAACTTTGATTTATTTATATTATTATGTGTTTCATGTTATATTTTGGTTTCCTTGTTAATAATGTGAATTTTAATTGCCAACTTTCATGTGAAAAATAAATTACACAGTTTGAACAATTTTGGGAAAGTTTTGTTTTCGAACATAGTCCAATATAAAGATAATAGGGGAGCCTTATAAAATCATTAAAGATGTTAAATGTGGTTATAAGTTAGTATGGAACCTGTGCTTTTGTTAAGTAATCATTTTTCAATATTGGAATTACTTTAGAGTGTCAAGTTATAACACAGTCCTTTCAAGAACCATTCAATGTTCATATAGTCCAAGGAACACGACTAAAATTATTTGTAGAGTGTTGATTGAGCCTTAATAGAGAATATTTTTTTAGATAGAATAAACTTTTAAAATTTTAGAGTTCACTTAGTGTTTAAATATTTAAATCAAATATATATTATCATGTACACATTTCACCTATAAACTATTCTACCAATGCATATTAAAATGGACAAATAAATAGATAGGTTTGGTAATTGTTTAAGTTATTTTACATTGTTTGAAGCATGTTTGATGAAACATTTATGTTTGATGAGATTTGACCATTTAAGGCTTAAATAACCTTGTAAGAGTGAAAAAATCCATTGAAAACCTTCATGTATAGTAAGTTATCTATAACCCCTATTTGATTAGTCAAAAGAGGTGTTATAACCAAATTTTGAACCCTAGGAAAAGGTTTTTCAAACCTCTCCAAATTTTTTTAAACATGGGATTACCCATAGACCTATGGGTTGTCTATAATAGGGTAAAACCTATAGGTTGAAGGGGTATCTCCCCTTGATGAATCACTTAATATCTCTTTCACTACTTTATCACTTGATTGATTTGAAAAGGGATAATAAATAAGTGAAATAAACCTAACTACAATGGTCATGCACCAAACTTTGTTGACCACTACCACACATTGCACAATACACTAAGACCTACAAGACAACATGAACATACACACATCCTAGATTGAACCTATTACATCAAAGCTTTGTAGAAGGGTAATGAATTATAAGGGTAAGAGGGAGGAATAATTCCACTTAAAAACCCATAAGAGATACCTGATGACACCAAATACAACCTACAATAGAGAAAAAACCACATGATGTAAGATAAATATGACACAAATAAGGTGATATACATCTACACTTGATAAGATCAACCATTTAGAGATTTATTACTACATGTAGTCATATAATGAGGTAAAAAATTAGTTTTTTTATTGATCAGGGGTAGAAAAAATGAGCATGGCTTCACCATAACAAGGTGGAGTATACATTTCAAATCAAAAGTGGCTCAATATATATCACAAGTGAGCTAGATGAGAAGAAGTGTGTAAGAGAGAGAAGGTAAACAAGTGTAATGTAAGTTAAAATAAGAAGAGGAGTTAGGAAAATATCATAATATACTTCAAAATCCATGTGTAGTTCCTCTTCATATTCTCTAGCTCTCCAAGTGGCATGGCAGTTTGAAATGCATGCTTGACACCTTGACTAGCTTCTTGAAACTCTTTTTATTCTTGACATGTTGAAGGACAAGTGGCCTTATTAATGGTAAAATGAGTTTATAATTTATTTTTTATCTTCTCTTGACACCTCTTAATTGACCCCAATAGATTCTCTTTGAAACATCACCTCTTTCTCTTGCAAGGTGTCTAGAAGGCTCTTCATCTTCGTAGGCCTATTTTTCACACAAGTGTCAAAACTTGGTTTTGTCTTTAATATCTCACCCAAAATTCATTTATATTATATTAATACCATATTGGACTTGAAAAAATCCATTTTGAGGCCTCAAACTAGCCCTAATAGGTCACTCTCTACCAAAATCCTTGATTAGGCCTCATTCCTTATAACCTTTTTTTGTGCATACCTCATTTTTTGGAATAAATTACAGATTATCTTGAGAATATAAAATAATATTATAGTACCCTTTATCCTATTAAATATCCATGCCCAATTTCATGCTCTAAGAGTGAGTGGAGATGTCCTTTTCTACCCTTTCTCTCTCCTAACTAGGCCTCAATTAGGCCTCCCTACCATTAGAGTGAAAAATGATTATATATAATCCCCAAAAATTAAAAACACCCAAAAAGTGTGTTATTAAGTTATTAAATATCATCCCTTATATCCATGTCAAATTTGAAGTTTTAATTCACTGTATGGACTTGTAAAATAACAAAAATTAGTCTTTTTAACCCTATTCTATATAGTTATGTATAGTTTCATACAAACCAATTTCATGGGAGGATTCTCATGGTATTATTTAACATGTTATGTGTGGTTTTTAATTCCATGTATTCGATTTAGAGGCATGAAATTTATTCTCTCTCACCTAGTCTTTATGGCTCTCCTCGACAACTTGAAAGTGGTTTAGGTGCTTAAAGATGATTCATAAAGTTGGAAATATGAATCATAAAATAAATTACATAAACCTGAAGTATATTAGGGTGGTTAAATTCCAATAATATAACAAGGTCCCATGCAAATCCTCCTAATCATAATAATCAAAGCAAGATGACCTCTCAGGGTGGAAACAAGCATTCTAAAGGATTTGAGCATGAAAATGGGGTTTGTGGGTGTATGTTTTGAACCTAAATTTATATGAAATGAAATAAAATAGGTCTTTTATGTCTCCAATGACCAATTCAAATAAAAAAATTCCACTTTATTTCACCAAACTCCCCAACACTCTCATTATTCCAAGTCTAGGGTTTGCAATCCAAAATGACTGTATGACCCTAACTGACTCTTTTCATACTTTTTTCCTCTTTTTTCAATATGTTTTTTATCTCATGAAATTTTTTATAAAGTAACTTATCATATTATAAATGCATTAAAGGTTCATCTCAACCTCTACTTACTTCAACAAGCCATTTCTTCTTCAAACTACCTATGTAAGCCTACTAATGTAATTAGGCTTGTGCAAGGTTTGAAAAAAGTATATCAAAATGTTTGTAAAATTTTAGGTGGGTAATAGGGTGATGCATGTCTCAGTAATAAACATATTCACATATCCCAATATCCACATAGGCCTAATGCTTAAAATAAACAACATTACAAATCTAGACAAGTAGATTGGTGTTATCAAGGACTAGGTATATAGTTGCCTTAACCCATGTTTTCTGTATTTCTCTATTGGGAACTCAAAACCCATAAATATAACCATTTTATATTAAAATATTTATGTACGCTAATCTCATTTAATTCACATAATCCAATATTCTAAGGCTTTGGGAATATCTAGTCACTTAGGTAAACCTAGAGGTGACTATTCTTCTGCAAGGTGGCTGTGTTATAACCCCTATTTGGTTCTTGTCCTTAGATTATTATTTAAAAATATCTATATTATTGATGAATTTATAAATCCAATATTTTTCTTGAATAAAAATTAAATTATCCTCAATAAATTCTACTCTTCTCCTTTATCCTCAGATAGACTTGCATTGGTTGTAGGTATTTTTTGAATACCTTGACTGTGTTTGAGCACTGATTATGTTCAAGGAACCTTATTTTAGTAATGGGAACTCTCATTAGAAGTTTTATTCCATGTAATATCTTAATATATCATTAAAATATTTAAAACCCTTTGTGTTCTCATATATATTGTCATCCATGATAGTCTTCACAGTTTGTTTTAGGTAGACATATGGACAGATAACTATGTATTGGCTTTCTAGACATTTAAACAAAACCTTCAAACTTATCCATAGATCAGTCCTATTTTTGGTATTGAATTGAAACCTTCTCATTGTCTTGAAGGTTCCAAACCTTTCCAACATCACCATCTAAGGTGCACTTCCAATACTTGACTGTAGGTGGATGTTATAGTAGAAGTGACTATGTTCTAGGCCTTTTAGGTATTCAAAACAATCCAAACCTTATTCATAGATGAGTCATGATTTTGTATTGATTGGTATATTAAACAATTTTTAATTCCTTTAGGAATATAAGCTCCATCATTACCGACTTCATTATTTAAGGCAAATCTCACATTGATTGTTGGTATGAATAGGGCAAAATTAATTGTGTTTAAGGCTTTTTAAACTTCTTGAAGTTGACATTTTGAAATAGGTCATGACACCTATATTGTTAAAAATCATCAATACGGTCTTTACTCTTAATTTATAACTTCATAAACTATTATGAGACCACCTTGAACTTTGGTATTCATTGTCTTTACTGCATAGTCTTATAGATGTCCATTCAGGATAGTTAGCATGTCATCAACTCATTTGGATTTATTGTTTGGAAATGTTAATTAGTACATATCATCCATATTTAACTTGAAACCTCCCATGTTTTAGAGTTAGGTAACCAATTCAACATATTGATAACATGGATTTTTTGGAGTTACAAACCATATCAAGCCTATTGATGACTGTTAGTCAACTTGTGTTTGAAACCTTAAAAATTTCAACATGGATGACTATTATGTACTTAAATACTTTTTACTTCAATTACACCAATACATATAAACATAAAATTGAACTCCAAATTCCATGAAAAACATATCAAACTTAGTAGAATACTCTACCAAATACAAGCACATAAAACATAGTCTAAGATGGTGAATGGAGATGTAACCACTTGAGATCGGTATGAAATATATAATTGATTATGAGACTAATTATATCTTTAAAAGGATGGTAAGGATCCATCTATAACCATTCAAATGTATCATACAACATGTATAACTTATGAAACATAGAAAATTTATAAGTTACTTCAAACCATGCATAAGAGTCACTTTTCATGCCAAAAGGACATCAAAATGTGGTACCATGAATAATTAATTCATGGGAGGAATATAAATATGTATTAAAACTCAAATCAGTTGGTTTCAATTACCCATAAATTCACATTTTTCACTAGAATTACTCCAAACTCAACCTGTGGGGTTTTGAATTCTCAAAAATCAATCTAGGCTCTTATTAAGTTTTCATAAAGCTAAGAGAACCAAAATAATGAAACATTACATAAATTTTAATACTATATCAGTCCCAAAAAATTTCCAAAATTTTATCCCCCAACTCTACCTTTACTATGTTTACCATCTGCTTGAAGTCAGCCTTCACTAGCTTATGAAGGGGATGATGAGAGAGAGAAGGATATGTCTAAAAATGTTGAAATCAAAAATTAATCCAATTATTTTTGTGAATTTTAAGAGATTAAATGACACATATTTAGTGTTTTCACTTGCACATGACTTCAACATGTTCGTACAACTTCGTCTAACTTTTCAAAGTGGCATTAGAATCCAAGAAATTAAATTTATTTGACATGTTGACAAGTGTGGTAATATAGTAGCTGATACGATATATTTTTAATGGTTATTTTATGAATTTTTAAGTTATTAAACTTTGAAAAAGACAAATATTAGCCAAAATCACCCTTTATATGCCTTTCTAACACCTTTAAGTTAACAAATGGTCTTAAAATTTTACAAAACCTCATGAAACATTTTCAAAAGGTGTTTAGGACATAAAATAACATTAATAAACCCATAATAACCTATGACACGAATTTACCATGACTTATTTCCTCATGATACCAATAGATCACTATATGACCAAAATATGACCTTACCTTAACTTCTCCAGACTAACCTTAAACATTGCTAACAAGGTTAAATGAATAATTTTAGGGACCTTATAAGACATGGAAAGACCATATTACAAGTATTAATTTATAGGTGGAATCCAAATTTGATTTGGGGTCAAATTTGGTCAACATTTTGGTGATTCATAGGGGTAACATGCCTGCAATGTTGACTAGACCAGTATCATTATCCTTCTATTGGGTTATGGTGTCAATTTCACTCTGAGACAACAAGATCAAACCTTGACACTTGAATAATAAGACAAATTTATTACCTCAAAAATATACAAAAGTAATACACACACAAAATCAAAGAAAGTAAGACACACATGTGCTAACAAGCACTTAGGGAATACAACAAGAGCATACGTAAACTAGGCTATATACAAACTAACTTGAAATAATTTTTATCCTTCTAGATCAAAGGGGAAACTTGAACTATTCTTTAATCCATGAGATGAAGGAGTTCATGAAGCATGTTTATTTTTTAAATTTGTTTTTGATGTCCTCAAATATTTCATGTTTTCCACTCTCTTTGGCATGATCTTCAATGTAACAGTAACAACTACAAACATATCACCTATGAAGGTGAATTCCTCCTATAACTCAACCATATTCTCATGGTACTCTTTAGTTACAACTTGACCCAATGATTCTTCATCTAGGCATGATTCATTTTCCTTCATGGCATCTTGAATGATATCAAACTTTTTATTAGCTACAAGATCATCAATGAGCTTTACATACTCAGCTTCATCTTCAACATTGTCTTAAAATTGAATAGTAGGAAGTGTAGGCTTTTGAAAGGCCTCAAATTCTCCACATATCTCATTAAATATTTTTCATAATTCCTTTTATTCCATGGAAGTAGTAGTATCTCCTTCAATTGTATTTTTAGATTCAACCTTTTGATAATTCTCATGAATATCAACCAACTCAGCTAATGTGATGTTCTTATCAAGCACCTCCTCTCTTATGTCTTGATCAAGCTCCTTATGAGTAGCTAAAACATGATATATATCTTATCTTTCTCCACTCAATAAGGTTGAATTATGATTGTCTTCACCAAGGGGAGTCTCTATAGTGAACTCCTCATCATAAACACTTGAGTCATCTTCTTGATCAACTACAACTTGGGATTATTCTTCTTCACTAATCTCCCAAAGGATGGGTTCTCCTTCAAGAAAGAATGAGGTGTCAAGTTTATGAAAAAATTCATGGGTTGGAGAGGTAAAAATATGTGTCATGAGTGTTTCATGAATGGGCATGGTGATGGAAGGAGTACTCTTGCAATTTGAGGATTTGGAAATGGGAGATTCCTTAAGGAATTAATGAAGAGAGAGAAGGTTGATATTTGATACAAGTGTTTCATTTTATTCATCAACCACCTCACCTTTCTCATAGCCTTCTTGAGGCCCTTAAATAGTTGAAACTTTATCTTCCACTTTCTCAACTGAGGCCTCTTTTTTACATTGAAATTATTCTTGAATAGATCTCTAAGATTGACAATGTATAGGTTCTTGAGGAGAGGGCAATGGGGCTTGAAAAAACACAAGGTTTTATTTATTGACATCAATATCTTGGTCCTCACTCTCTTCATCCTTCTTTTCCTAAAACTTCACTACTTGGTTCCAAGTTATAGATTTGAATTTTTTAGGCTCTTTTGAGTATTGGATTTTCTCTCTGATATTCTCATCTTGAGGATAGTGAATGAATTCATAAGTAGCATAAGAAAACTAATATGGAACACAAAAGGACTCTTGAAGAGGGATAAATATAGCTTGAGTAAGGCTACCTCCAAAAATCTACCTCTTAAGGGATTGGAATTATTATTCAAGAGTATTTGTCACATATTATTCTTATTGATAGCATTCTTCATAGGCTTCTTCATAAGGTTTCTCAAGAACATCATGATCATATGGATAAGGAATAGGCTCACCATAGGTCTACCATGGCTCATAGGGATGATAACAACCTTGATATGGAAATTAAGGAACATAATATGGGTCATGATAAGGTTGGTAGGGAGGTGTATAATATAAAATATCATCATATCTAGCCATACCAACTTCATTAGTCAAATTAAACACAATTTATTTAGAAATGTCTTTTACAATATATACCTAGGCTGCCTATAACTAGTTGATTCCATTCATAGTCATCATTGGTTTTGAATTCTTCACAAAGCTAATGGGTAGAAGAACACACCTAATAATTCTTCCACTCTTTGGACCTTAGTACCACTAGGTGTGCCAAAAATATTACAACCAAATTTTTCACCCTATGAGAAGGTTATTCGGACCTCTCCAAATTTGGTTAAATATGGGATTACCCTTAGACATGTGGGTTGTCTATAACATGGTTAAACCTTTATGTTGAAGGGCTATCTCCTCTTGATGAATCAATTAGGCTCAATTTCAATACTATATCACTTCCTTTAATTTAAAATACATATTAAAGAATTTAAATAATCCTAACTACATTAGTGATTCACCAAACTTTGTTGACCACTACCACACATTACACAATACACTAAGACATACAAGACAACACGAACATACACACATCCTAGATTGAACCCATTGCATCAATGATTTGTATAAGGGTAAGGCATTTTAAGGCCAAGAGGGAAGAATAAATCCACTTAAAAACCCATAAGATACCCCTGATGACACCAACTATAACCTGGAATAGATAAATAACCATATGAGGCAAGATAAATAGGACATAAACAAGGTGATATACATCTACACTTAATAAGATCAACCATTTAGATATTTATTACTACATGTAGTCATATAATGAGATAAAAAATTAGTTTTTTTATTTATAAAAGGTAGAATAAATGAGCAAGGCTTCACCATAAGTAGTGGAAGATATATTTCAAATTCAAAGTGGTTTAATATACATCACAAGTGAGAGAGAAGAGAAGTTTGCAAGAGAGATAAGGTAGACAAGTGTCATGTAAGTTAAAATAATAAGAGGAGTTAGGTAACTATCATAACAAACTTCCAAATCCATGTGTATTTCCTCTTCAAATTCTCTGACTCTCTAAGTGGCATGGGAGGTTGAAATGCATGCTTGACACCTTGACTAGCTTCTTGAAACTCTTTTTTTTATTGACATGTTGAATGATAATTAAAATTATTGGTGGTCATATGATTATATATTTCATGTTTTCTCTACTCTTTAAACTTCTCAGTTGAACCCAATAGGTTCTCTTTGACACATCACATCTTTATCTTACAAGGTGTTAAGAAGGTTCTTCATCTCCATAGGCCTATTTTGTACACAAGTGTCAAAACTTGGTTTTGTCTTATTTAACTTGAAAAAACTTCATGGATGGTCTATTAATACCATATTAGACCTAAAAAAATCCAATTTGAGGATTCAAAATAGCCTCAACAAGTCCTTCTCTACCAAAACCCTTAAGTAGGCCTCATTCCTTATAGCCTTTATTTGTGAAAACCTCCTTGTCTAGAAGAAAGTATAGAGTAACTTTAGAATATAAAGGAAAATTCTAATACTCTATATCCTCTTACATCTCCATGTTTAATTTCATGCTCTGAGAGTGATTGGAAATGTCCTTTTCGTTCCTTTCTCTCTCCTAACTAGGCCTCAATTAAGAATCCCTACCAAGAGAGTGAAAAATGATTATAAAACCTTACCACCCTTTAAAAATCCCAAAAAAGTGTGTGATTAAGCTAGGAACTATCCTCCCCTATCTTCATGTCAAATATGAAGTTCTAATTCACTATATGGACTTGTAAAATAATGGAAATTAGTATTTTTAGCCTTAGTCCATATAGTTCTATACAATAATGTAAAAACCAATTGAATGGGAGTCTTGAACATGTTATGGGTGGTTTAGAATTCCATCTCATCCATCTTGAGGCATGAATGTTGTTTTCTCTCTCACCTAGTCTTTATGCCTCTCCTTGGTAGCCTACAAGTGGTTTAGGTTCTTAAGGATGATTCATAAAGCTAGACATATGAATCTTCCAAAAAATTACACAAGATTGAAGTAAATTAGTTTGGATAACTTCCCCTAGGAGCATAAGGTCCCAAGCAACTCCTCCTAACCATACCAAGCAAAACAAGATGACCTCTCAGGTTGGAAACAAGCATTCCCAAGGGTTTAAGCATGAAAATGGGGTCTATATGTGTATGTTTTGAACCTAAATTTATATTAAATGAACTCAAATATGTATGATATGTTTCCCATAACCTATTATAATATTTATTTTACCACTTTCTTTCACTAAACAACTCAACACTCTCATTGCAAGCCAAAATGATTGTATGACCCTATCTGATTGTTTTCATCCTTTTTTCCTCTCTATCAAGATATTTGAGATTTAATGGAGTGTTTTATAAATTCCTTTATCATATTATGAGGGACTTTAAGGTTAATATCAACCTATAATTACTTTAACAAGCCACTTCTTCAAACTACCTATGTAAGCATGCCAATGCAATTAGTCTTGTACAAGTTTTGAATAGGGCATAGTAAACTATTTTTCATATTTTATGTGGGTTAGAGGGTGATTTATGGATCTATAATCACCATCTTCCCATATTCCAATCTCCATCGAGGACTATATTTTTAGATAAACAACCTTACAGACCTAGATAGGTAGATTTGTATTATCCAGGATTGGGTATGTAGATGTCTTAACCCCTATTTGCTCACTTTATCTATTGGTCACTCATAACCTCTGAATATACCCCTTTTATATTCAAATATTTATGAACCCTAATCTCATTTACTTCACACAATTTACTATACTTAGGATTTGGGAGTCTTTAGTCACTTAGGTAAACCTAGAGGTGATTTTGTTTGTGAAAGGTGACTATGTTATAACCCTTATTTGGTTCTTTTCCTCAAACTCCTATTTACAAATATCTATGGTCTTTGTTACTTGATAACTCCAATATTTTTCTTGATTTAAACTTCAATGCTCATCAAGAACTTCTTCTCTTCTCCTTTATCTTGAGATAGACTTGTATTGGTTGTACGTGTTGTTTGAATATATTAACTATGTTTGAGGACTGATTGTGTTCAAAGACCCTTGTTTCAATCATTATAACTCTCCTTATACTTTTTGTGCCATGGAATATCTAAATATATCATTCAAATCTTTGAAACCCTATGTGTTTTCATATACATTGGCATCCAAGACAGTCCTCTCAGTTTGTTATAGGTAGCCATTTGGACAGTTAACTATGTGTTGACTTCTTGGACCTTCAAAACAAACCTTCAAAATTCTCAATAGTTCAGTATTGATGTTATTATTACCTTGAAACCTTCTCAATTTATTGAAAGTTACAAACTTTACCAACATTATTATTTGAGATGCACTTTTAGTACTTGATTATAGATGGATGTTACAATAGAAGTGATTGTGTTATAGGCCTTATACATATTAAAAACAATCGATACCTTATTCATAGCTTAGTAATTACATTGTATAGATTGATATATTTAAATATTTTCAATGAATTTAGGATTATGATCTCCATCATTACCAACTTCATTATTTAATGCAAATCCCACATTGACTATAGGTATGAATCAGGGTAGAACTTATTATGCTTAAGAATTTTTAGCCTTTTTAAAGTTGACATTTTTAAATAGGTCATGACACATATAGTATCCAAACTCATCAAGAATGTCTTTCACCTTAATTTTCAACTTCATAAACTATTCTAAGAAGACCTTGAACTTTGGTATTCACTATCTTTACTACACAGTCCTATAGATGTCCATTCAGCTCATTTTGCCATCAACTCATTTGGATTTAGTGTTTAGAAACCTTTATCATTATATATATTCACTATTAAAATTGAAACCTACCATGTTTAATATATATATAAACAACTCAATATATTGACAACATGGATTTTTTTGGAATTACAGACCATATCAAGCATGTTGATGACTATTAGGCAACTTATGTTTGAAACATTGAAAAGTGAAACATGGATGATTACTATGGACTTAAATAATTTTGTTTTAATTACACAAACACATATAAAAAGAAAAATAAAATACAAATTTCTTGTAAAAACATATCAAACTCATCAGAATACTCTTTCAAATGCAAGCACATAAAACACAGTCCAAGATGGTGAATGGAGATGCAACCACTTGAGAGTGGTATGGAATATATAACCAATTAGGATACTAGTGATGGATTTATAAGGATGGTATGTAACAATGGATAACCATTAAAATATATCATGCCACATGGAGAACATCTTCAACATAGAAAAGTTTCCAATTACTTCAAACCATGCATAGGAGTCACTTTTCATTGCAAAAAGACATCCAAATGTGTCACCATGAAGAATAAATGCATGGGAGGCACATATAGACATATTATAACTCAAATAAACTAGTTTTATGCATCCATTATTTCACATTTTGCGTTATAATTTATTTAAACTTAGCATATGAGGTTTTGAGTTATCAAAATAACACTCTAGGATCTTAGTGATTGTTCTTAAATATAAGATAACAAATCCAATGAACAATGCCATAAATTATAATCCCATAGGGGTCAAAAAAAAATTCTAAAATTTTATCCCCCAAATCTACATGTACCACCTATATCATCTGCTTGAATTTTGCCTTCACTAGTTTGTGAAGGGGACAATGAGATAGCGAAGGATATGTCTACACATATTGAACTCCAAACTTATTCCAATGTTTATTATAACCTGTATGAGATGAAATTAAACCTTTGTAACATTTTCACTATCAAATGAATTCAACATGTCTGTATAACTTCCTCTAGCACTTAAAAGTGGAGTTGAACTCCAAAAAACTAATTTTATCTGACAAGTTGATAGGTGTGAAAATTGAGTAACTACTCCAAGATATTATTAATGGGTCTTATAGGAATTTTTAAGTTAGATAAATTTGACAAACACAAATATTAGCCAAAATCACCCTTTATATGCATTTTTAACACCCTCAAGCTAGTAAATGGTCTTAAAACTTTAAAAAACTTCATGAAACATTATGTAAAGGTGTTTAGGACTTAAAATAACATTAATCAACCCCTAATTACCTATGAAAAAACTTTATCATGACTTATTTGCTCATGACACCCATAGGTTACTATATGACCAACATATGACCTTACCTTAACTTGTTCAAACTAACCTTAAATAATGCTAACAAGGTTAAATAAAGAATTATAGGGACCTTATAAGACATTGTAAGACCATATGACAAATTTTAATTTATAGGGGGAACCTAAATTTGACTTGGGGTCAAATTTGGTCAACAAGAGGAAGGTAAGAAAAAATTCTTGATTTTTATTCACGATTTGAAGTGTTGAAGACGTTAGGATCTTGTTTATGATTGTTTTCCATCTGAAGGCTAATAATTCCATGTGGAAGCTTAAGGATTTACATAAATTTCATCTTGATAAGACATAATCTATGGTATACTCAAAATTATGTGTTTTTGGTATATTAAAGACGTTGTATGATTAATCACCTACATATAGCTATTTGAGGAGGTGAGATTAGTTGAGGTAGACCTTGTAAAAGTTGTAGAAGTGAATTAAATTTATTAAAATTAGATTTATCTCATTTTCCAGGGTCAGCCTATTATAGTATTGTCAAGAAAAAAACATAGGGTTTGAATATTAGTTTAGTCATAACTTGACTTTATACCATGGGATACTAATGAAATTTTGTAGGTTAATATATTTAAACATGATTGAGAGGAATATCAAGGTTATAGATTATTATATAATCATACAATACAATTTTATACCTTTATCACCTAAATTAGGTTTAAAGTCCTAATTTTTAGAGAAGGGTTACTAGTTAAGTGATCTTTAAGATTTGAATCAAGAAACATTGCTTGAAGTTGTATGGGGTTAATGGGTAACCTAAAGTATGTTTAGTCTAGATTAAAGTGTTATATATTATTATAACCAAGGAGTGTTGGAATAAAAATTATTGGGGGGTGAATCAATCTTCAAAACTTTCTTATCAATTTCACTTAAGCAAGTATAGACCATTCAAAAAATCATATAGATCTATCATGAATAAACACCTATCCACATAAGCATGAAACAAATGATCACATCACATACATGGGAAAACATCAAGGAGAATAAAACCCACATATATATGTAAATGGAATACATTCCTATAATACAAACGCTAAATTTTGTGAACCACCCACTTCACATGGAACACCAACCCCAACTAGATAAACACCAACTCAGCTAGGCTTTAACAAGAACCAACTTGCAAGGAGGCACAAACCCCCTAGATGAATCAACACTAAATAAATAACTTAAAACATTTGATCACCTTTATAACCTATTATTTCTCATATAATACATTATTATCTCCTTCTTGATCTCTTCACACACTTCTAGCCCTCTCAAAGTAGCCTTTGGACTTCTTCTCTCAACTAGCCCTCTTCTTGACTTGATTAGGTCATATGATCTTTATCCTCATATATATCACCTTTTTCAAATATTAATCACAAATCCCTTACACTCCTATAATGTTATACAATACCTTTTTATACTCTGTAATATGTTATTTTGTTCTCTTGTACTGCACACTAAAATAAGCCTAAAACTTCCTTGTATTTATACAAGTCTCTTATTCATACCCTTCTTAGTCAGCCAAACATCCTTAAAATATTTTTGTAGACATGTAATAGATATTAAAACATATAATTAACATTTATTAAATTTTATTTGAGTCCCTTTATGTCTGACCTACCTTAATTAGGCGTTATCTCACCTTTAGGTCTCATGGAAACCTAATCCCATTAGGTCTATTTAGGACATGTTACAATTTTCCTTACCTAGAATATATTCACACACTTCACATAGAAGTAACATATAATATTCCATTCAAAAAGACATATTATAATCTCTCTAGGATATATAACACATTTTATCTCCAATCACCACTTGAAGCATGCCATTAGTACTATTCACAATTAGGCTTGTGAATACAAAGAAAGTCTATCTTAAATAATTGAAGCATAAACATAATTTTTTCAAATAAAAATGTCATAAAATCACATATATAGAAGGAAAAATACCTCATGGTCATCACCATATTATTTATATTTCACAACTTAGGGTATATAGGCTCAAACTCTTCTCTGCAAAGTGCTCACTTTAAACTGCCAACTAGTCTCAAAACACAGTCATGAAAACTTGAATTTATAACACCTGAGAGAACACACTCAAGGAATTATAATGCAATAATATTATCAAAAAACATAATTATAAAAAAATATAACATAAATATCATAATTTCTAATGTCAATTATTGGTCTTTCAGACCAATTTTTCGACCTTCTCTCTCTCTCAAACCTAACTTAGTCAGACAAGCCATTTTGGCTTCAATGTTTCAACCTCTTACACTAAATTCCAAGATTGTGAAAAAAAATAGATATTACATAAAAATAAAAAATATAATAACCATTTACATTATATAATTCAACTTATGGCATAGAGTCTCAAACTCATCATGGTAACTTGTTTACCCAAAACTGTTAGTTTGCCTTGAAACACAGTCATGGTGATAATGACCTTAAACATCTGCATGACCATTTATAGAGACTATTGATGCATTTTTATGACATTATTATATCATTATATAAAATTATAACATGTTCAAAATATAATATTGGTTTTGTAGACCAATCTCATGACCTCATTGTACACAAACCTTACTGAGCTAGATAAGTTAACTTTGATAGTAAATTTTTGATATATAAAATGATTTCCAAAAATTATATAAAGAATTAAAAATTATTATATATATTTAAAAACATATTAATTCATTTTTATTTATCCCTAATCCATGATAACACATCCCTAATCTCCTTTTCACTTATGTCTGGGGTTTTTACTATTTACACCATTAGGCCTGTTAGTGATTGGTCAACTTGTATGACTAGTTTATCACACCTGAGGGATAGAATATTATCAGAAAACATCATATACATTAAATACAATTCTCAATATTTTTTCTTGATCCATTTGTAAACTTTGACCTAGTCAACTCTAACTGCTAAATCAAATCTTCAAGAAATAAGGTCTTTCCTATAGGTTCCATTCACTCACCTAAAAAATCAATCACACCTAGAGGTTCCTAGAAAATTTTAATACAACCTCAAATCACTTAAATAGTCATAATAATCCATTATAAGAACATTAAAACAATATCTTTCACATCAGGTCATTATTAGGGTTTTAGATAGGGTTAACACTATTTATGGTGTTAATGATTATTCATAAGGAATGCCCCTTATTTCCAAAAATAATGCTTGGAGATCTTATCTAGGACACTTCCCCATCTCTCCTCAATATCTCAAGTTTCCATACATAGGTTATATGTGCTAATGAACACTTGAAAGTCCATTTTTGGTTGAGAATCCTTCATTTTGTACACACAAGAGACCTCAAAACCAATTTTCATGCCTTATCTTAATAACCATGATCTCAAACTTGGTCAACACACCTAGGAAAATATATCACACCACTTAAAATTATCATATTCTCATTCTTATCTTGAACTCTTAATCTCATACCTCATTTTTCCATCATCTCTCTCTTTGTTCTCTAGACCTTGACTTGTAAATCATATTAGGCCTTGAAATTGACCTTCACCTTATTATGAAACTAAATAAACCTCTCTCATTCTCAAACACTACTTTACATCCTTCATAGGATTTGATAACACCTCATGACACTTCATTAGGTCAGGCAAGGTCTAGAACTAGTCTATTTATAGACTTGGACTTAAGGTATTACCCCTATAAGATTAATTTTAAACTCTTCTAAGTGCTCTAATGCTTCATATTTATTATCAAAAAATCATATATATCTTCTTATGACTCTATGAATCTATCTCACTAAGTCACCATGCTCAAACCTTCTCACTAGGACTTTACAAGCTATGACTAGTGCCATGATTAGTCTTTTCAAATAGTTGAAGCTTGGAAATTGATCTTGAAACACTCTTTGATGCTTCTACACCTTGTTCATATTCCTTACATGTTCCTTAGATAATGTCACAATTTTATACATACATCTTAATTCTCATCATGCACATGCTCATGATATGACTATGCTTGTTATGACTAGACTTATTAAGACACCTTGTACTCAATAACTATTACTCAAACATGCTTTAACATGTACTTGACCTGAACCTTGACATCAAAAATAAAAGAATTGTTAGGTTTCCTTCAAATTCTATCTCAATAGAAAGACATTACGTTTCCTTTAGATTCTCTCTTGTCATATGGATTCATTGTCACATCAAGCATACAAGCTCATATCTCACAGGGCATTCACCATGCATATTCACTAAATTAACCTTGACATCAATGACATCAAATTATATCAACCTTGACATCAATGAAAACACTTCTCAACAAAATCCCCCTTTGTCATTGATGGAAAAATGTTCTTCAATCTGAACACTTTTTCTTTTTAATCTGGTCAATCTTCCTTCTTAAACTTTCTCCCCCTTTGACATTAATGATGAAGGGTCCTTCACAAATTACCATCTAAAACCACAACTTATTACAATATGATCTAAACACATAGAATATGAAACATTATATAAATATGTTCCATACATAACTCCTTCAAATGAACTCAGAACTCAAGACCACTTACCATGTTCTTATCATGATTGATATGATACAAATCTTTGATTATACACTAGGTCACCATATTCTTGTCATCAACTGCACTTAGAGCTTATGAACAGTCTGAATATCTCCCCTCAAACCAATCATCCATCATGCTTATACTAACTAAATAGTGTCTTCATGAATCCTAATTGAGTCACCTCTTTCCATGGAGTACTAAAACAACACAAGTTTAGGATATTCTTAGATCGCCATGCTCTCACAAGACTGAATATCCTTCAGTATCCTTTTAGGCTTGACCTCTTCATCAACTATTCGATCACAAATATGAGTTGACAACATACATTCATAACTTAATTTCACATCTAAAGGATGCTCTATCATAGCTAACAATCCACTTGAGCTTATAGACTAATCATGACTCATCTTTACTATCTTTTATTTCCATACACTCATTTGCCTTCTCTCTTACACTCTAGAGGATTTAAACCTTCTATATTGACTTTATGACCTTATAAATATATTAGGACATAATATTATAATGTGTCTTACATCATGACAACTATATCTAACCACCTTATACATACATTTTGACTGATGTGAACTATGATTCCCTCTATTGTACCATGAGTACTCATTCTTGGAGGGTCTTCTACACTCTCTTGCTATATGACCAAACTGACTACAAGAAACATAGTAAACATTGAATGAAATAACATATCTTATAACATTAGATTTTTTGATAGGTATTTTCATGTTGACCTTCTTGTCTTTAATATCCTTCTCCTTGATTTGAGCTGCCTCCTTCTGGTCTTCTTTGAAACCAAGACTTATTTTACCACTTACATACTTTTGACTATTCAAAATACCATATATAACCTTACTCTTTTCAAACTTCACAAAGGTCTTCACCTTGATAGATGCTTGATCTAACTCAAAATTTATTAATTCCACTTCACTTGCATACCTAACATATTCTTCTTCTTTAGTATTTAGGTTTGCATTGACTATGTCCATTTGTTCTTTGATTTGATTCATGATCTCATCATACTCGGAATTATTACTCAGTATCTCCTCCAAAAATCCAATATGATCCTCATAGTCCTTAACTAATTATCTTAGTTTGTGATTATTTCTTATTTAGAACATTCACTCCTCTAGGGCACTTACCAATTCTACCTCAAGGTTCACTTCAACTTCTTCTTCATTTGATTATACATCAACAATAAGGCCTTTCCCATTTGAAAAACCCTGATTATTTGATTTTATGTCCATGATCAAGGTTTCACTATTGTCATGTTTAGGTTCATTAATGTCATCATCACTATCATATGTGTTTGTACCACTTACATCATATGAGTTGTAATCTTTGGTATAGAAACTTTTCTTGTTTTTTAATGACCCTTTCTTACCTTTTTTCTTCATATAACTCTCTTTTTATTGTCAATATTATAGGCCTTCTTATAATCTCCATGATTTTCATCATGTTCTTCATTATGCTCAATCTTATCCTTGTTAGGACATTTGGATGTAAAGTAACCAATCTTACCATAGTTTAAACATTTTAAAGGCAAATTACTCTTATACTTACTAGATCTAATCCTCAATTTCCTTGAAAATATGACTATCAATTCATCATCATCAAAATCTAAACATACCTCATCCTTAACATTCTTATTTTTTGAATTCTTCTCAAATTTGAAAGTTTCTTCCTTCTTAGGAGGTCTTACTTCATTTATTCTCATCTCATAGGTATTCAAGATGCCATAAAGCCCATCTATCTCTATCTTGTCCAAATATTTCATCTCTTCTACAACAGGTACCTTAAAATAAAACTTATGAGTTAGTGATATCAATACCTTTTGAAAAAATGTAGACTCTTTCACTTCTTTTCCTAATCCTTTGATGACATTGACAACTTCAACAACCTTCAATAGGTAGTATGTAATGGTTTCATCTTCATTCATCTTCAAACTTTTAAACTATCTCCAAAGGGTTTACAATTTGGTCATCTTCACCTGAGTGTCTCCTTCATAGATATTATTAAATTTGTATAATATATCTTTGGTTGATACAAAGTGCATCAACTTTAGTATCTCTTCCTCTAATATGCCATAAATAATGGTATTCATTGCCTTGAAGTTGCTTTCACTAGCCTTATTACCTGTTGCTTCAGTTGGTGGAATAAGAGGATCACTATAGCCATACACAACTAACTTATAAATATCAAGACCTTGAGACATTAAATATATCTTCATCTTGATGTTCCAAAAGGCATAATTAGATCTATTGAATAATGAAACCTTACTGGTAGAGAAACCACCTTGACCTTGCTGACTAGCCATTCTTGATTTTAGGATCTCCTTTGGGATGTTATACATACTTAAAAGTAATAGGATATGATACCAAATGTTTGAATAAAAATTAATGAGAGGGATGTGAATCAGTCTTCAAAACTTTCTTATAAATTTCACTTAAGCAATCATAGACCATTCAAACAAACATATAGATCTATCATGCATAAACACCTATCCACATAAGTATGAAACAAATTAACACATAATATATGTGTAAAAACCTCAAGGAGAAGAAAACCCACTAATATTTTCAAATTTACTATAGTCTTATAATACAAACACCAAATTTAGTCAAGCACCCACTTCACATGGAGCACCAACCCCAACTAGTTAAGCACCAACTCAGCCAGGCTTTAACAAGCATCAACTTGTAAGGAGGCACCAACCCCATACATGTATCAAAACAAAATAAATCACCTAAAAACTTTGATGACCTTAAAAACCCTTATTTATCATAAAATAGATAATAATCTTCTTCTTCATCTCTTCACATACTTCTATCCCTCTCAAAATGACCTCTAGCCTTCTTTGCTTAATTAGACTTCTTCTTGACTTAATAAGGTCATATGACCTTGATCCTCATATCCATAACCTTTTAAAAATATTAATCATAGATCCTCTACACTCCTATGATGGTATAAAAGAATTTTTTCTACTCTGTAATATGTTATTTTGTTCGCTTGTAGTACACAATCAAATAGGCCTAAAATCACTTTGTATTTATACAAGTCTCTTATTCATACACTTATTGGTCATATAAAAATACTTAACCTATTTTTTTTCCATGTAATATATGTTAGGACTTATAATAAACATGTATTAAATGTGGTTTGAGTCCTTTTAGGTCTGACGTACCTCAATTAGGCCTTATCTCACCTTTAAGTCTCATGGAGACCTAATCTCATTAAATATTTTTAGGACATATTATAATTTACCTTACTTATAACACATTCACACACTTCACATGGAAGTAAAATATCATATTTCACTCAAAAATACCTATTATAATCTCATTTAGGCTCTATAACACATTTTAGATCCAATCACCACTTGAAACATACCATTAGTATTGTTCACAATTACACCTATGCATACACAAAATGTTTATCTAGAACAAATGAAACATAAAAAAAATCAAAAAAAAAAGAGGAAAAAATCACATATAAATAAGATACATAACCTCAGTTTAATCACCATATTATTTATATTTCAAAAATCAATGTATATAGGCTCAAACTCTTCTTTGCAAAATGCTCACTCTAAATTACTAACTAGTCTCAAAACACAGTCATCGAAACTTGAATTTATGACACCTTAGAGAACACAGTAAAGGAATTATAATGTATGAATATGATCATAATACATCCTTATAATAAATTCCAATAAAAATATGATAATTTATAATGCCAATAATTTATCTTGTAGACCAATTTGTTGAGCTTCTCTCTCTCAGACCTCACTCAATCAGACAAGACATTTTGGCTTCAATGTTTCAACCTCTTACACTAACTTAAAATATTATGTAAAGAATAGATAGGAAATAGAGTTACCATATGGAAACATCATGTATATTATATGCTTTAAATTAGGGTATAGAGTCTCAAATTCATTACCGTAACTTGTTTACCTAGAACTACCAATTTGCCTTGAAATACATTCATGGTGATAATGACATTCAACATTTGTATGAACATTTATAGAGACTCATGATGCATGTGTCTCATATCATGATATAATTATATAATTATTATATATAATTATAACATGTTAAAAATATAATATTGGTCTTGCAGACCAATCTCATGACCTCATTGTACACAAACCTTACTGAGCTAGATAAGTCAATTTTGAAAACAAATTTTTACTATATACAATTATTTATAAAAATTATATCTAGAATGAAAAATTATTAAAATTATTTAAAAATTTATTAATCCCTAATCCATGGAAACATATCCCTAATCACCTTCTCACTTCTATCTGGGTTTCTCATGGTTTGTACCATTAGGCATGTTACTGATTGGTTAGCTTGTATGACTAGTTTAGCACACTTGAGGGATAAAACCTACTTATAAACCACCATGGAAATCAAATACAAGTATAAATATTTTTCCTCCATCTATTTATAAAATTTGACCTGGTCAACTCTAACTACTACAATAAATCTTTGAGAAATGAGGTCTTTCCTATAGGTTCCATTCACTCACCTAACAAATCAATCACACCTGAAGGTTCTTGGAAAAGTTGAATAAAAACTTAAATCACTTAAATATACATGACAATCCATTTTTATCACTTTAGAGTAAGATATTTCACATCAAGTAAATTTTAGGGTTTTAGAGAGGGTTAACACTATTTTTGGTATTAACAATTATTCATAAAGGACTGCCCCTTATTTCCAAAAATTATGATTTTATATATTATCTAGGACATTTCCCCATCTCTCCTCAACATATCATGATCCCATGAAGAGGTTACATGTTCCAATGAACACCTAAAAGTCCTTACTGGGTTGATAAACCTTCATTATATGCAGATGAGATACCTCAAAACCATTTTTCATGCCTTATCTTGCAAACCATGAACTAAAAATTGGTCAAAAAACTTGGGATAATATATCACACGACTTAAATTTCTCATATGCTCATGATTATCTTGAAATTTTAAACTCATACCCCATTTGGCCATCATCTCTCTTTTTGCTTTTTAGACCTTGACTTACAAATCATATTAGGCCTTGATATTGACCTTTATGCCTCTTTATATGTTCTCTTCACCTTATTATAAAACTAAATAAACATATCTCATTCTCAAAAACTCGTTAACATCCTTCATAAGCCTTGAAAACACCTCATGATGCCTCATTAGGTTAGGTAGGGTTTAGAAGTAGTCTAGTTACAGACTTGGACTTAAGGTCTTAACCCTATAATCTCACTTTAAAAATTTCATAAGTGATATAATTCATCATATTAATTCTAAATAAAAATTATATAGCCTCTTATTCCTTTATGCATCCATATCACTAGGCCACCATGCTCAAACCCTCTCACTAAGACTCTACAAGCTATGACTAGTGCTATGACTAAGCTTTTCATATAATTGAAGATTGAAAAATAATCTTGAAAAACTCTTTTATGATTATATACATTTCTCATATTCCTTAAATTCTTCTTATATAATTTCATAATTATGTACATACCTATTCATGTTCACCATGCACGTGCTTATGATATGACTATGTTTGTTATGACTAGGCTTCTCAAGACACCTTATACTCAAGAACTAGTACTTAAACATGATTTAATAATTACTTGACCTAAATATTAACATAAAAAATATAATAATGATTAGGTTTCCTTAAAATTCTCTCTTAATATAAATACATTAGGTTGCCTTCAGATTGTCTCTTTTTATATGGATTCCTTATCACATCAAGCACACAAGTTCATGTCTCACAGGCCATTCACCATACATATTCACTAGATGTACCTTAACATCAATGAAATAAAACTTGACATAGAATTACATCAACCTTTACATAAATTACAACACTTCTCAACAAGGAGGTTTACCTAAAAATAGGGCTACAAGAAAGATGGTCTAAAAATATAAGTAGTAGTTTGATTGAGGGTTCTTGATTGAAGATTATGGGAGTTGGTTGGATGGTAGCATGAAGATATGAAATATAAAATTAAAGGTAATTAGAGCCTTATGGATGTATAATAACCTAAAAATATTATTTTATATTATTATGCCTATGAGTCCATATGAGAGATTGAATAGTTGAACTAAGTTAAAAAAGTGAAGGTAGTGGTTGAGAGAATGGTATATATGATGGTGAGTTTATCAATGAGTGAGAGAAATAATGGACTAAATAAGGTTGAAATACTTCAATATTTTTAACTATGATATAAGATGGTAGTGAGGCTTATGATCCTATCCAAGACATTTGAGCTAGATAATGGTAAAGAGAGTAAAGGATCTGTAGAGAAATTCAATAAGAAAGCCAAGAAAGGAGAATTCAGAGTTAAATAAGGCATGAGGTAAGCATTTATTTTCATAAACATTAGATATTATAATTTAATATACATGAGGTATTAGGTTTTTTAGATTAAATCAACTATTAAAAGCATAATATAGAGTGCTAGATTTCATGCATGCAAGAATAAAACCTAGAAATGCAGGTGCATGTGCACCCAAAATTTAGGAATAGTTACTCAAAGAGGATATTAATATAATTTTTAGGACACTGTATCCATTTTCAAGAAACTAGAGCTAAATTAAACTATTGTCCAAGTGAGGCACTACTATCAATGGAAAATTCTAACTCAGGGACCCTATTGACGATAGTCAGACCTATCTATAACCCAATTTTCAGCACAAATTTTTTTTGTGATAGTTATTTTCCATATAAGTATTTATTTACACATATCTATTATATTTTTAGAAATTCAAATCAAGTAAAATTATATAAAAAATCAGTGGTTATTTATTACATATTATTTTAATGATTTAGATAATTCAACCCTTTAATCAAACTTAAGATTTACAAAAAGGACATTAGCACTAGAATTGGACATTAGTGCCACATGGAACTACTATTTGGAGAAGGCGCTACTATATAAATATATATATTAATAAATAATCAAAAGACAAAATATCCCTCTATATCTACTCAATCATTTTTGGTACCTTGATCTACATAAAACTTTATTTGTCTCCAGATAAGTTCCTTTTCTCATCTAAATTAGTTAAATAATATGCAATAAATAACCAATAATGTGTTACAATAGTTGACTTGATTTGAATTTCTAAAAATAGTAATAAATATGTGTAAATGCATACTTATCTATAAAATAACTATCATAAAATATTTGGGTGATAATAAATAGGTTACAAGCAAGTCTAAGTTTCATCAATAGGGTCCTTGAATTAGATTCTTCCCTAGATAGTAGTACCCAACTTGGACAACAACACCATATGGCTCTAGTGTCCTAAAAATGACACTAGTGTCCTCTTTGTAGGATTGTTCCTAATTTTTTGGTGTCCTCTTTGTAGGATTATGCCTATGTTTTTAGTTTCTATTCCTGTGCACACAAAATATAGAACTATGTATTATATATGTAGTAGATGATTTATTTTGTAAACCCTAATCCTCCTTAAAAGTATGGAATGAGATGAAAATGTGTGTTCATTAGTAGGAATGTTATCAATATAAGTCTTGTTGGAATATGATTTTGGCCAAAATGGGGTGTCTACTACATGTTCCTACTCATGTTTTGCATGTGTAGTATAAGAATTAATTATATCATTTGGAATATGTATTAATTTTCATTCATGAGGAAAGGAAATACCTTGCTGATTTAGATCAATTTTTTCTTCCATTAGTATATCCAAAGAGTTCCTAGTATAAGTAGATATGGAGATGTGGTAAGCATAAACCAAACCCATGTTTGAATGACTTAGGGCCACAAGTAATTGGTATTAGTATTGGTATTGAATGACTTTATTTTACAATTCTTATAGATTAAAACAAATCTACTAAAAATAATTTATATGGAAAGTGGTTTTTATTTGTGTAAGATCAATATGGTTATGCCAAAAATAAACACCACCCATATATAATGTAACTTTTAAATCTTGTTACTATGGATGACTTTTTAGTTTTTTTGAACCTAATTATTTTGGAAGATCCTCATGTAATATTTTATTCATCAATAATATCTTGGTTTGTATGCTTCAATATAATGCAACGGGTAATAATACTCTTTGGTCCCCAATGATAGTGACAATAAACATCGCATAATATCTTGTGGGTAGAGATCAACTCATATCAACATAGATAGGATGAGGGAATGATATAATATTACACTCTATTAGTCATGGGAGTAATGAAGTTGGGAACTCAAGTAAACACGAGAGCCATATTTTTGATACCTTATATAGCATAGATTGATTAGTTTCTTGTACTAGTGTATCAATTTTGGACTCATTTTTGGAGTGTTGTGATTTAAGATTATCTATTTGTTAGACCATTGTATAATGTTTGAAGGTATTAGGATCTATTGGACATGTGTAAAGGAATCCTTGATGAAAATGTAGATGGAACCACATGCATTTCATTTATCCAAGGTCATCCCAATAGAATGTTATAGTTCAAATTATTTGGCATTAATTAGCATAAAGTGGATAATGTAGGGGACCCACAGTAATATTCAATGATATTTGACCAACCAAAGGGATATGTAAATTTCCAAACCCTTTTAAGTGCATAAACGTGTTTTGAATAATTTTTTTTAATACCCATGGTGGTTAGGAGTTGCATGCTACAAATATTTAGGACTGGTCCATTATTGATGAGTACTCTTTTGATACTTTTACTTTATATTATCACTTGTATGAATAAAGGTAAATTTTGGTCAATAATATATTTAGATGTTAAACATATTGGATTAAAGGTGATGAGCTTATTATTATTCTTGAGATCTTTCATAATATATTGAAAAATAATTGGGCTCAATATCACTTAGATCTTGGGTCTCATGTAATGACTCATATAGGATATCCTTATAGACATTAGATTGTTTTAATAGCTCAATGATTGAAAATTTTGTATGTTTATTACTTAATTTGTCAATAATGTCATATCCCTTAGATTATGACTCTATGGAATTTCAAAATATATTTTGAATATAGATCAAGTGTTGTTTGTGTTTTAAAACCCTCTTATTATAAGCATTAGAACAAGAAAGAGCATGTAAAAATGCAAGATTAGAATTATAGATCAGAAAGATTTAATCAAGAAAATAATGTAGCAATCATAACAACTATAAGGTATTGGACCATGAATTAATTTATATATATTTCCATGGAAAATATGATTGCAAAAGTATAGCAATCAAGAATGAGGAACACAACAAATCTGAAAACCTTAATTAACCTAGGGTTTGATGTTAAAATATTGGATTCACCAAATTATTTACCCTAAAATATGATCTAGGTGATCTTAATTTTAGTGATAAATCTAATTAAATGGGAGTATATAAATTAAATGGCACAAGGGTGATAATTATATCTATAGCAGGCCAATTAGATGTTAAACTCATATATAAGCATACACTAAATTTATTATGTTGAGATAATATAATTATGGATAGTAAAACTATGCTAGATATGGAAATGACAAATAAGTTATATACTTAGCTTCTGTTAATTTATTTTTTGATCTAGAATAATAAGAAAGTAGATTGGAAGGAGATTCTAGAATAGTCATCAGATTCTATATATGAAACTTCTAGAGCTATGGACACCAATGTCAACCTACAACAATAACATCGATTCTACTATCTACGTTCGATGTAATTGTCATATATAAAATATATATTAGAAAAATATGTGACCAAGTAGATTATTCTATGTTTTACTTCACCTTTACTCAAATGCATTTATATCTAGGTCATGGACTGTTGTTCCTTGTGAAATGGTAAAAACCTAGTACTCTATATTTATAGTGACTTTGGAGGAAATTGGTTTAGTGAGCACATAATTTCGAGATAACCCCAAAGACCCTTATATCAAAGGATGATGACTACCTATCAAATATTCCATAAAATGTATTTAGACTCATGTAACTACCCCTATGTGTTGGCTACTACGTGAAACATACAATATGATGAAATAAAGTACAATAATGACTTAAATTGTAACTTGGTAAATTAAACTGTTTTGTTGCTCCTTTAGTATTTAAAACATATATATGTGTTGTGTCTATTACTAGTACATAAATAGAGAATCATTTTTCAATTTAATAGTCTTTAAATGATCTTTAGTAAGAATACTTAGTATTGTTACTGTGTTGCTAAGTGAGAAATGAATGATGGTTGATATTATATTTATATCAATAATTTTGGAGTAATAACTTGAATTAAATCACTTAAGATGACCATTAAGATATATTTAATTTACAAATTGGATGAATTTATAGAACTGGGTACTTTCATTAGGTCATGACACTAATGTTGACACTAGTATCTATTTAGGACATTAGTGTTCGAAGAGAAAAAAATTAGGATCAAGTTTATAACTTATAGATATTAAATATAAGTATATTTTAAGCATTCTAAGAAAGATATGAGACTTGGGTCATCAACATAATAATGTTTAGAGTAAGAGATGTAGTCCAAGAGGCACAATATAGAGTATATGCAAGACTTGTGGAAGATGGAAAGGTTTAGAACTAAGAGAAACAACCAAGGTTTGGATTTTTCCAAGTGTACAAGACTGAGGTGCTATATAATCATAAAATATTATCTACATTTCCTAGGGTAGCAACTTTCATTTAATCAAATTGATATGTCATCCCTTGGTTTATTTCATAACAATCCTCTCTATATTGAAGTAGTCATTTCCTACCATGAAATCAAGTGAGTGCTCATAGATAATAGTTTAGGTTTGAATATTTATTCATTGAAATTAATTAAACAATGGGGTATACATTATTATATTTATATCTAGACATAGTTACTATCAAATCATATGATAACAAAAAGTGAGAGTCTGAAGGCATCATTTGTTTATTTGTAATTGTTGGGTCTATCACCCATAATACAATATTTAATTTCATTTATCTTGTGCTATTATATAATATTATCCTTGGGTAACCCTATATCCATGAATTCAAAGTCCTCCCTTCCACTTTACATCAGTGCATAAATTTCTCCTATTATGGAATGAAGGCTACTATTCCTTATGATTTGCAGCCATACCAATATTGCAAACATCTAGAAGATGAATATGAGAACCATAATCATTACCCTAGATCAATGCATATACCCAAAAAGGATAAGAATGTAATACCTAAATCTCTTAAGTCATATTACATTGATCTAGATACTTAGCCTCCATATTTCATTCCCCATCTCCTCAAATTTCATCTCATTTTACCATTGAAGATAAAGATTTGGTGTATATAGAATCCATAATGCTTTCTATATTTCTAAATTACCCAAGTATCCCAAATCCCATGGTGTACCCAACACTACCAAATTCCCTAGTAATCCTAATATGGAGTGGCAAAAAAGGGGTAATTTTCATCTCAAGGGACCCATTAATTTTGTTAAATATAGTTTGTTGCATCAAGATCAAATAAATAGTTCATATGATTATTATTTTTATAAAAATGATTTTACCTAATGATTCAAAAAAATTAGTTATCCCATTCCTAATAAAATCATTATTCAATTAAATTACAAAGGGAAAGATTTGGGACCAAAGCAACAAGGTACTATTCAACTTGTTTTTGTAGCCAAAAATATATGAACTCAAGACATTAGATACACACCACCTAGGGGTTAACCCTATGATATTGAGAGTGTCACAACTTTTATTACTAATTAAGACAACCCTAGTAATAATTTAGAGTCCCATTATAGTATTTATGAGGATCTAGCCATTATGAAACTCTTCATTAACACTTCTACTAATGCCACTATACCCTTTATGACCAATTAGCCTATTATCCCTAATTACTTGATTATGACCAGAAAAATCATATATATACCATTGAAGCATTTTTTTTAGTGATGAAACAATTTGAAAATCCATGGGCCTTATAGATAGTATTCCATTGAGTGATCACAAATAAGAACTTGTAATCATGTCAAACTTTATGACCTAGTTTGGGGAGAAGATGAACTTCCTCAATCAATAAAATAATAAAAAATTGAGATATACTAGTGATAACCTCTTTAAAAAACTTGTATACTAGGTTAAAAATGAAAATAAAGACTTATCCTTTGGTGAAAACCTCTCTAAGCCACCAATTTATGGGGAAGTTTTGTCTCTTCAACATGTAGTTCAAATACCTCAAAGTCCTTTATTTCATTTTGGTATAAGTACCACTCCATTTGAGGAGATAACATTTGAAGAATTGGTGAATGGTCTTTTCCACAAACATTTTTAGGTTGGGTTGCTATTCCATATTTTGTATTCAAATTCTTCTTACACCGATGAGTTTGATAAACTAGTTGAGCTATAATCAAATAAATAAGGTTAATTCCCATTCCTTCTTATTATATTAAAGTATGCGTCCACATAACTTTTAGAAGGAACCTATTGGCATTGGCACTATAGATGATACAAAAAAGGTCAAGCAAGGATTGGAGAGATTACTAGACACAAGATTCAAGTGACCCATTTACTACTTAGAATAGATCTTTAGCATTATTCCCATCATAAATAAGTAATAACATAGACTATTACTCACTTGGCTATTCATCGTGATTCTCAATTAATTATCAATCAAGTTAATGTTTTGCATCACCCAAGAGATGAAAATATCATGCCCTTCCATAAAGGCATGTTTAACAATCTTAAATAGAACATTGAATGCATCTAGTTTGATAAAATACCATGGGATAGTAATATATTAGTTAATGTTGTGAGACCTTTGGCTCAAAAATGCACATATATTATAATTGATTATATTACTATCTCTTATATCAATTTACAATCATTTTGAAATAGATCTAGTATGTGATATTATGGTTCTTTATTCCCCATGATACCTATATAAACACACTTGCCTAAAAAACCATAACCTTGTCATTGAATTATCCCATGATGAATAATAATCCTTCACCCCTACCACATTCAATTTCATTTTACTCTGTGGTATGCTATATCATAAAAGATATGATGGGATGTTAATTCAATGTTTACACTTGGGTGAATCTAATTTAATGCTTAAAGGAATGCATCATGGGATTTATGGGGCCCACACTAGTGAAGTGGTATTTTTTAAGAACACTACTTTAGATAGGGTGTTATTGGCTCACATTAAAATCATATGTGTGCATCTTGAATGCAATCATAAATGCATCATATCCATAAATCAATCCTAGATCAGATGGGATAGAGCACACCTACACTTATAATTGGGGAGCATATAATTACTAAGTGAGAGCATGACCAATGTGAGGATCCACTAGACCTGATTAGGGGATCACTCGTCATAACACAACATGTAAGGTAGGGTTACAAATCCTACAGTCTAACACAATTTCACAACCCTAAAATATTCCTATGATTTAATATTTCACCAATCTAATAGCAAGAAAATTAAATATAATCTAGTGCACACCAAATCTTGTGGCATAAAGTGGGGGGTTAGAAACAAAATAAATAAATAACTAAACTAAACATGTATAGAAGACATATACTCACATCAATGCATATATAATCCTAATACATGGAAGATAAGAATATAAATTCACTATCTATCTACTCTTATAAAGGAGGAATAGAGTTACAAATACTTACCTTTGAAGATGAACCTATTGGGCCTCAATCTCCCCCTTGGACAAGGTGATTCACAAGGATTATCATGGTATGTAAGGACAACTAAGATAAATTATCTCTAAGATACATAGCCTATCCAAGCATCCAAAAGACAAATCCACAATATGAGATCAGACATCCAAAGAAATTATTGAACCCTAAAGCTTTATTCCCCACATAGAATGGTCAATAGGAAAATGTTCATTCACACTTCTTGGCTTAATTCTTTTTTCTTATTAAATTGTAAGGAATGACCTTATATATATAGTATTATCTTACCCTAAAATATTTCAAGAATGTCAATTGTGCTAGGTCAACCTAATTGACCTATCACATTTTTGGGGCTAACTCTCTATGTTTGTGTTAGGTTGATCGAGAGGCCAATAAACCTATTGACACAGAAGATTACACCCTTGGCAGGAGGTTGAGCTCCTACCTTGCTCATGAAACAATGGAAACTCCCCTCTCACCTGTGGGACTGGTGAAGCTAGAGGGGAGAGTCTCTAGATAAGGGCTAGCTCCCTCTGATGCATCTTTTAGGCATTGGTTTCTCCTACTGCTAACAAATAAAATGTAAAAAGGGGGGATGGAAAGGGAGAGATAGATGTTGAAAATAGAACCTAAGCCTAAAAGTAAAAGGTGATACACTAGAAAAGTGTGATCTACTTCACCCAAACATACACTTCCACCAAGAACCAGCTCCCATACACTTCATCTGACATGAGAAAACCTTCTGCATCAGTGGGTCAGGGGTCCGTGGAGATATAGGGAGGAAATAACTACTAGAGGTATTTTGAGAAACACTGCAGTAGCCTATCCACTTCACCTATACTCCTCTAGGGACACTTTTGATAGACCTATAAAAGGAAACTCAAAAATGCACCAAACATGCTAAAATCATTCTACAAAAGCATTGAGAAAATGACTTAACACAAAATCAAGGCATAGACACATACTAAAGATGCATAACTCTGAATGGAGGTAAAAATGCTATGTTTCGATTCAAGGTAAAATCTGGGAGCTCTGCCTTACAAGCTCGAGAGATTTTTGGGTAGAGTTTTTCCTTAAGGCTGAGAGTCGATCCCTTCTTGAAAGAGAAGTTTACAATATATAGGAAGAGGAAGAAAACTTGGTGCCTCTTGGGAAAGATTTTGGTGCTCATTTCTACCAGTGGCCCATGTGCAATCTAAACCTTGGGAAGAGGAAACCACTATTACTGATGTCATTTTTTTGAAAAGGCCTACTAGAACCATGTTATACAATCACCAAAATTGACTTTGGCATTCAAACATTAATGAAAGATCATGGTTGTGCCTCTTTCCTGCAAACAGACTACAGTTTGTCCCCTCATCAATGCCAACTAGAGAAAACAAGCTGCACCATTCGTCTGGCAATAACTCACCTTCCCTTTGCCACGTGGATGCTTTGTCTTTTCTGCTCCTTGTCTTCTTCCTACTCTTTTAGCCCTTAAGGGTGATCTTTTGGCAGGTCACTATGTTCCTTGGGTTCTTTGCATGATTTGGCACTTAGACAGTTCAAAACACAAACAACTACTTTATTGCCTTAAAATTGTTGGTTTTCAGGACGTCACCGTCCTTGGAAAAATTTGTCGGGTCCTTTGGTGGGCTTTTCCATAGGTTTTCTACACTTCAATATTTTTCCCATGAACAAAAGTCTATGGGAATTGGTCACTTTGTTTATCCTTCACAGAGGGAAAAGACCCTTCGACTTCTTGAGAAATGGCCCATTATCTTTGGTGAGAGCCCTCCGCAAGGGAACATACCCTTTCAGCGGGCTTCTTTCTTCGGTCCCTTTGGCTGTGGCCTTTTGGTGAGAATATTTAGACTTTCGTCTGAAGGAAATCCTTCAGACAAATTTTTTGAAAGAATTCTGAATTTAAAAGAAAATCACAAAAAATGCCCCTTTTGGCTGCCTTTGAACTCTAACTACCCTTCGCAAGGTCTTTTGGACCTTGAAATACCCTTTGGCTTTGGGACACACCCTTGAACCAAGCCGTTGAACCAAGCCATTGAACCAAAATTGGTTCAATGGTTCAATTGGTTCAAGACTGTGCATCGAACCCGTTGAACCAAATCGTTGAACCAGTTCAACGGTTCAATATAGCATACCAAGCCAATTGAACCAAGCTTTTGAACTTACCGATTAACCATCTGATTAAAATAGAAGCCACTTTAACTAAGTGGTTGAACCAATGCCATTGAACCACCCTTTGAACTGGTTTAATGGTTTAAAGTTGTGCGTCGATGAACCTACCGATTGCACTTGAACTGATTGAACCAATGAATTGAACCAAGTGCGTTGAACCAACACTGAATGAACTTAAGGCTTTAAACCAAGGTTGATTAAACTTAAATGTTGAACCAATGGTTAAACCAAGGCCTTGAACCGATTCAATGGTTCAAAGACACCAACTTTTATTGATTTTCTTCAGACAAGAGTCCAAAGAAGCCTTGTAAAACCTAGAACTCTCTAAACTGATCCTTCATGTGCCAAAGGACTAACCTGCTAAGTTTATAAAAATCCAAAACCTGTAGAGTCTATAGAAATCCAAAACCTGTAGAGTCCATATAAATCCAAAACTTGCAGAGTTCGTATATTTAGACCTGCTGAGTCCATAGATTTAGACCTGTAGAGTCCGTAGATTTAGACCTGCAGAGTCCATAGATTTAGACCTAAAAAGTCCATATAAATGAATAGATTCATGTAAAATCAGAAAATGAAATGGCCTAGAATAGTAGGGATAGAAGGGGACCAAGTTTTTGGCCTATTGGGCAAAAAATGATCAACAAATTGGTGACTCCCAAGGGAAGCATGCCTGCTATGCTTAAAGACCAATTGCCTTGCAGTCCATTGGGCACAGAGTCAAATGCAGCTATGAAGAAAGGTTAGAAATACCCCCAAAGATCCAAGAATCAAACATGAATATTCTTACCCCACACACAAGGCTAAAAAACATTACCTGTGCAAACTACACTTAGGGAAAATAGGAAAGACAATTGAAAGCAAACTAATATGTACAACTAACCAGGAATGTTTGCCTCCCTCTTGGATCAAAAGGGAAACTTCCTAAGTCCCCTTCTTAGCAAGAAGACTTATGGTGGTAGGTAAGTAGCTAAAAGAAAAAGGGAGTTGGTGACATGCTCCTCTTACCTGTCACCTGGATTGGCTTGTATCCGAGTGGATCAAAATCGAACATGCTTTTGACATATATGTACTCTACTTGTCCTTGGAAGCTTGTTGAATGCTAGTCCTTCATGCTGGTGCATTTCACCAAGAAATCAATGGTTGTTGGCTCATCACCATAAGCCCTTTGATCTGTACATTCCCTCTGTAATGCATCATGGTTTGACTTGTTTCCTTCTGCCTCATTGAAGACTTTGTCAGACTCATCCTCTGCTTCTTCTTGACTTTCTTGAAGAAGGGTGATATTTGTAATGTCTAAAATGGAATCATAAAATGATTGCTCATCCCATAGAACATCACCTCTTTGTTGAAGGCTCTCTTCTTCAAGGCATTCCTCCAGGAAGACAAACCTCTCCTTTTCCTCTTTGATGATCAGGGTCTCTAGATGCTCAAAGGTATACTCCTAATCCTCCTCCAACTTAGGCTCCTTAGCTTAGTCATCCTCCTCATCAAAGCAACAAGGAAGTTCATCAAACAAAAGAGGAGAGAGCTTACCATGCTTATGTTCCTATTCATATTGCAGGAACATCTACATGTATGCAAGACATGCATCTTCTCCATTGCTGATGATGTCTTCACAAGAAGCATCAATGATGATTTTGCCTTCATTGTCGCTCATGATAGCCTCCTAGAAAACTATAGATTGGATCTTTTACTCCTCAATCACCTCCTATAGAATAGGTTCCTCCTTGAGAAGGAGTGAAGTGGGAACACCATGTGGAAGAGGAGGCAGTCCTTGAGCTAGAATTGAATGATTCTCCTCTTTCCACTTGGCTAGCACTTCATCAATATCAGGTGTGGCCTAATAGCTCTCTTGGAAATGTGTAGGTGGGGTGTGTTTAGACATGGAATGTGCCATTGGGTCTGAACCATCCATCACACACTGGCTAAGGAATCTCTCTTTATATTCCAACTCTATAATTCTCCTGGCTAGATCCTCTTGGAATAACCTTTCTTGGAGGTCACCAGCGTCATCATGAGTAGGAGCAGTGTCATCATGAGCAAGAACAACCTCATCTTCTTCAAGGTTTTGAGAAAAACCTTACTTCTCCTCCTTCCTACACCATGATTCTATCATTTTCCCCCAATTTAGGATCTTGGAATTGGAATTTTGCTCATGTGAATAGGTAGTAACTTTGTTTTCTCCAAGGTCCTGGGGCTCCTCCACAAGGTCTGAAAGTTCTATCTCTCTTTCACAGAGCAAACTCATCTTAGCCTCTAAATCTTCAATTTACTTGGCTAGATTATCCTGAAAGAGTCTTTCTTGGAGGTCACTAGCATCATCCTCTTCAAGGCTTTGGGCTGGTTCCTAGTATTTTCTACTCCAACTTAGAATCTACACATCATGCTGAAGGACTTGGGGAGGTTGAAGAATGCTAGGAAGAGACTGTTGATGCACCCAAAGAGTCTCTAGAAGAGGGACCCACTGGCTCATGGTATTCCCCCCAATGGAAGATTAATAATATAAGGAATTGAGAAGATTGATCTCCATGGAGTTTTGCTCTAGTTCCCATTGATGCTTGAAGGCTAGGTGCACAGGATTGAGAGCAGATGCATTAGATGAACTGGAGTGGGTGAGTGCTATCTGATAGAAAGGATTTGGTATACAAGAGGGGGATTTATTTAGGATAGGAGGGGGTGTGCAAGGCTGACTGCCTTAAATAAATGGATTTCTCCATTTTGCTACCTTTTCCTCCATGGATTTCAAGGCCTGTGCTTGCCTAAACAAACACTCCTCTTTATACATCAGGTCCTACTGATATCCATATTGTTCCTCCAGTATGTCAATCTCCATCATCTGCTTCTCAAAATCTAGGGCTACTTTCCTTATCATTGAAGGGCAACTAGGAGAGATTCTTAAGGCGATTCTCTAAAAATCTTGAGCTTGATCATAGTCATACGAAGGAAAACAAGACCCATGATTTTGTGTAAAGGAATTATACATACAAAAAGTGATTTCTGATGGCACCAGGCTGCTTAACTAGCTAATTCAACTCGGAGTCACCATTGGTGTTGATATAAAATCCTCCAAAGGTTGGTCGGTTGAATAACACACCAAAAATTCTTCAACTCTTTGGACACAACTTGTCCTAGTTGGTCCCACCGGGCATGTCAAAAACTGTTGATGCAGAAGATTACACCCTTAGCAGGAGGCCGAGCTCTTGTCTTCCTCACACAACAATGGAAACTCCCCTCTCACCTAAGGGACTAGCAAAGATAGAGGGGAGAGTCTCTAGATAATGGTTAGCTCCCTTTGATGTATCTTTTAGGCCCTGGTTTCTCCTACTGCTAACAAATAAAATGTAAAAAGGGGGGATGGAAAGGGAGAGAGAGATGCTAAAAATAAAACCTAAGCCTAAAAGTAAAAGGTGATACACCATAAATGTGTGATCTATTCCACTCAAACATACACTTTCCATTGAGAACCAACTCCCATACACTTCATCTAACATGAGAAAAATTTCTGCATCAGTGGGTCAGCGGTCCATGGAGATACAGGGAGGAAATAACTACTAGAGGCATTCTGAGACACACTGTAGTAGCCTATCTGCTTCATCTATACTCCTCTAGGGACACTTTTAATAGACCTATAAAAGGAAACTCAAAAATGCACCAGACATGTTGAAATCATTCTACAAAATCATTGAGAAAATGACTTAACACAGAATCAAGGCATAGACACATACTAAAGATGCAAAACTCAGAATGGAGGTAAAAATGCTATGTTTTGATTCAAGGTAAAATCTGGCAGCTCTGCCTTACAAGCCTGAGAAATTTTTGGGTAGATTTTTGCCTTAAGGCTGAGAGTCGATCCCTTATCGAAAGAGAAGTTAACAATATATAGGAAGAGGAAGAAAACTTGGCACCTACTGGGAAAGATTTTGGCTCTCATTTCTGCCAGTGGCCCATGTGTGTTCTGAACCTTGGGAAGAGGAAACCACTGTTACTAATGTCATTCTTCAAAAAAGGCCTACTGGAACCATGCTATACAATTGCCAAAATTGACTTTTGTGTTCAAACATTAATGCAAGAACATGGCCACACCTCTTTCTTGCAAATAGACTGTAGTTTGTCCCCTCATCAATGCCAACTGGAGAAAATAGGTTGCATCATTCATCTAGCAATAACTCACCTTCCCTTTACCACTTGGATGCTTTGTCTTTCTTTCTCCTTGTCTTATTCCTACTCTTTCAGCCCTCAGGGGTGATCTTCTGGTGGGTCACTGCGTTCCTTGGGTTCTTTTCATGATTTGGCGCTTAGACAGTTCAAAATAGAAACAACTACTTTACTGCCTTAAAATTGACAGTTTTCCAGACGTCACCATCCTTGGCAAAATCTATCAGTTCCTTTGGTAGGATTTCTTGTATTTTTTCTATGCTTCAGGCTTTTTTCCCATAGATAAAAGTCCACAGGAATTGGCCGCTTTGTTTATCCTTCCCAGAGGGAAAAGACCCTTTGGCTTCTTGAGAAACGGCCCATTATCTTTGGCGAGAGCCCTCCACAAGGGAACATACCCTTTGGGTAGGATTATTCCTTCAGTCCCTTTGGCTATGGCCTTTTGGTGAAAATCTTCACACTTTTTTTTGAAGGAAATCCTTCAGATAAAAAGTCTGAAAGAATTCTAACTTTAAAAGAAAATCACAAAAAATGCCCCTTTCGGCTGCCTTTGAACTCTAACTACCCTCTACAAGGGATTTTGGACCTTGAACTACCATTTAGCTTTAGAACACACCCTTGAAACAAGCCATTGAACCAATCCATTGAACCAAAATTGGTTCAATGGTTTAATTGGTTCAAGACTGCGCGTCGAGCCCATTGAACCAATTCATTGAATCGGTTCAATGATTCAATGTTACATGCCAAGCTAATTGAATCAAGATTTTGAACTTGCTAATTAACCATATGATTGAATTGGAATCCACTTGAACTAAGTGGTTGAACCAATGCCATTGAACTACCCTTTGAACTGGTTCAACAGTTCAAAGCTGCGCGCTGATGAACCTGTCGATTGCACTTGAACCGATTGAACCAATGAATTAAACCAAGTGTGTTGAACCAATGCTGAATGAACTTAAGGCTTTGAACCAAGGCTAATTGAACTTAAACATTGAACTAATGGTTGAACCAAGGCCTTAAACCGATTCAATGGTTTAAAGACACCAACTTTTCTTGATTTTCTTCAGACAAGAGCCTGAAGAAGCCTTGTAAAACCCAGAACTCTCTGAACTGATCCTTCATGTGCCAAAGGACTAACCTAATAAGTATGTAGAAATACAAAACCTATAGATTATATATAAATCCAAAACTTTTATAGTTTGTAGAAATCCAAAACCTGCAGAGTCCATAGATTTAGACCTCAGAGTCCGTAGATTTAGACCTGCAGAGTCTATAGATTTAGACTTGTAGAGTCTGTAGAAATGAACAGATTCATGCAAAATCAGAAAATGAAATGGCCTATAATAGTAGGGATAGAAGGGGACCAATTTTTTGGCCTATTGGGCAAAAAATGGTCAACAAAACCAAAAAATAGAAAAAGTCCTTAAACTATGTTAGGTTGACCTAGTCGACACAGAAAAATTGATAGGTCAAAAGGGTGTTAAGGTAAGAAATGAAGGATAAAACATAGTAAGTGATAGGAATAGGTATAAATAATAAGAATAATCTTAGTTTTAATTGTTTTATAAGGCTAGAGTGTGGATGGCAAGTGGCAAAAAGATCAACAATCTTATAAACCATTGATGGTCTACCCACCCCTTTCTCGGTGCACCTCTTAAGGCATTTACTTATAGATATTGAGACTTGACAAGTTATTTCAAGATATGAAGTGTTAGTAATCAATAAAATTTTGAAAATATTATGTGTATACATATGCCCCAACTGAAGCTCATCATGTGTCATGTAAGTGTGATATGGGATGGTGCTTCGGAAGAACACATGATAACACATAATGTTGATGCCAAGTATGGTGTAGTAAGAAAAAAAAATAAGATAAATGAAAGGATAAAATTTAAAAACACATACCTTTAACTTACCTTAGTGCCATAGATAAAGAAGTAAACTAAAAGAAATGTGAAGGTGTCCAATGTAGAGTACACTAGGTGAACTTATAGAAATTAATGCAAAAATAGCCAAAAATCAATTTTTTTAGGAAGATAGACATAAGATAGTGGAAAATAATCTATATTCCATCATGATTTTAAAGCATTTTATGGTTTTAAAAATGAATGAGAAGAAACAAAGATAGAGGCAAAACAAGGAATCTACTTGAAAATAAATGAAAGAATTGAGTTGCTAAAAGTGGTTTTAAAAAGGAAAACAAAATTCTTTTGGCATTTTGAATTATGAAAGAGAGAAAATAGAGTTCTAAGACCAAACAAGGCTAAAGTGGTGAGGGAATGACATGATAGACAAGGATGACACCTAGAGGTGGCAATAGGTTCTCTACAGGTATGCAACTATATATCTCAAACTAAATTTTGAAATTTGTATTGAATTAAATAATTTTTTGATAAAATTTGATTTTAAGCATTTATAAATATGAAATTGTGAAAACTTAGATATGAAGATGAGAAATGGGTTTGAAGGGTTTAAGAAGAAAATGATAAAAATGCACATTTTGGGTAAAATGTACTAGGTCAACACACATAATGCACTAGATCGACTAGGTCAAACTAGTATGATGAAACATGGCATAATCCATATGGTCAACCTAGTAGGTATGGGTTGACTTACTATAATATGTAAGCTAAAAAGTTAGAATGGAGTGAGTAACTAGTCTGTAAGGGCCAAAATGAAAACTTAGTCTCAGGAAGGGGAATATAAGAGGGTTGACTTGGAATTTGAAGTCAACTATGAAAAAAATAGTAAGTTTTTGGTCAAATTAAGTTGACCAAGGAACCAGGATAAGCATAGAAAAACATGAAAAAAGCCAAAATAGGGCTATAATGGCCCAAAATGACCAAAGGATGGAAAGTGGGACCAAAAAAATCTTAAAATAGGATAAAATGAATAAGGTAATAACAATTATGATTTTTTTTAATTAAAATTGTAAAAATGATGTGTAAAGAATGTATTGTGATTATACATGATATGGAGGAACTAATACATCCTTTGTTGTTTCTTGGTTATAGAGACAACTAAGATTTTAGAGGTTGGTGGGCATGTCTTGGTTATCAGATTTGTTGGATAGATTGATAGATGGAGATCAAGCTAGACTAATAGCCATAAGTCTAAGAGCTATATTTGATATGTGTAGGATACCCCTTAGTGTTGATCTATTAGTCATGTTCTTAATATGTTAGAAATGATTGGCTAATACCTTCATATGGGAGTTGGATGGGTATGTGATAGAGGTAGGTATTACACTAGAGGATGTCCATGCCATCCTTAGGCTACCCATAGTAGGAGCACTAATGACCATAGGGATACTAGATATCCTAGAGGAGAGTAGAGCCTTATCCATGTGGGCTACAAGCTCAAAGATGATACTGAGAGGATGGAGAGCCAGTTTGGATGATATGTATATATCATAGATTCTAGACCTCTGAAAGGTGGTGATAGGCCTTATGACACAGTGAGTGGTCTATCATAAGTCAGATAACAAGGTACCACTATTTATGGTAGCCTTGAGTAAGATGACGCTAGAGGAGGGAGTATTATATGATATAGGCTCTATCATCTGGGTCCAACTTGTACATGATCTATTCAAGATGTTAGTTAGAGGGTAGAAGACTATGGGATCAATCATACTACTAAAAACATGGATATATGAGATATTTCCCATGTATCAACCAGCTAGGTTACCCCATGTGGTCAATGATGGGTTACCTAGAGTGTGGAGATGGATGGAGGACTAGGTAGTGTGGGCATATATCAAACATTATAAGGTAGCTGTGTGGGCATATAGTAGCTAAATGGGTGAGATGGTACATAGTTGCACTAGCACTAGATAGGAAAGAGGTGATTGGACACTATACATGGTGGAGAAAGCCACATCTGGTAGCATGGGTACCAGGATAGATGTGCCTATCTCATCTAGTGATACTAATATTGATGCTTAACTAGTGGGCTCAGCATGTGAGGGAGCCATGAGGGAAGAGGGGACTCAGACCCCTAATAATGAGGAAAACATTAAGGTTATGTCAGGATCAACCATGGACTGATTATGCAAGATGAGTGGTAGAGGAGGAGGTGGAGGAGGCAAAGATATCAAATGTACCACTACCAACCCTATAATGAGATGAACAATGGCCATCAATGACATGGAAGTGATGGAGATATGAGAGAATGGAGATGATAGACATCCTAGATGATGCCATAGATGAGCCAAAGGAGATGATAGAGTTACCACTCAAATGGAGGCTAAGATGGACATGAGCCATGATAGCTAGGTTTGAGCTAAGGAGGTAACCTACCAAGGAAATACTAGGAGGCTACATAGATGAGGAGACTATGTTAGGCGATCATATAAATGATGATATCATGGGTTTGAGACATAGATAGGTATGAATATGGTTAAATTATTGCTTAAGTTTTTATTTGGTAGTAGAGAGATATAGATATATATTATGAGATATGATAGTGATGTAATATCCATCTAGTGTTATTTTGTAAGTGTACCTGAGGATGAGGAGGAGAGATGAGGGTCCCTGGTAAGGGGATCACTCCATGGCATCCTAGATGAGGCTCTATAGCCATATGACCCAATGACACTAGAGGATCTGAGTGTACCATCTACCCTAGCTTATGTGAGTTAGTTTAGATTAGTTGGTGAGACAGTGAGGTCGATACATGTATAAAAAAGGGAGGATGCATACACCAATAGAGATGGGTGTAGGAGAAAGACAATCTTGGTAGGCCTTGGTAGATAAGAGATCTACACATCTTGAGATGGTGACACAAATGATTCAAGTATATAAAATGATGTAGACTCAGTTGAAATAGGCACATACAATGACCCAAGTTGAGTTGGTGAAGGCACATGTGTAGATAGCATGCCTACAAGGATAGGTAGATGGATTGAGATCTTGAACTACCTCATTATAGCATAACATTTAGAGGAGTTAGATTGAGGACTTAGCAAGTAGTGTGGTTAGGCCACGAGATAGACAACATGGATCCCAGCCCTAGTGTTTGGGCTTTGTATATGGTTATTTCATATGTGTGTGTGTGTGTGTGTGTGTGTGTGTGTGTGTGTGTGTGTGTGTGTGTGTGTATGTATATATATATATATATATATATATATATATATATATATATATATATATATAGATGATGTATCATTTTGGCTAATTGGTGTTGGTAGTGTATGTTATCTTTATGATGGTTGTGTTTGTGGATGTATTTTGATATATTTCTTTCTAGCACATGTATTTAGATTTGTTGTATATGGTATAGGAAATATATGTGGTGTGGTTTCATTTCTAGCATTATGGAGTACACATGCATGGTTAAAAATAAATAGGTGAAAAAGGACTTGTAAAAATATAACCAATCAAAAAATGCACTACACACTAGTTCAAGTGGGAAATGTGTAATAACAAAAAAATTACTAAGTATAAAAATCTAAGAAAATGGCAAACAAGATGGTAAAGGGGGATTTGTTTTTAAACCAATGTAAAATATTTTTTTACCAAATTAAAATAATTAAAATCATACTAAATATCATGTTGGGAAGTATGACAAACAATTTAATAAAATAGAAGATATGTAAAAGGGAAAAAATGGTAATGAAAACAAATCAAAATTAAGTCAATCAATTATACTATATCACGATGGGAAGTACAAAAGAAAAACAAAATTTACAAAAATTTGGTCATAGATTTATCATACTAATTCAAGATGGGAAGTATGATAAATTCAAGAAATGATTGTAATCTTACATGCAATCAGAAAATAAGAAAATTAAAGGTGATAGAAAAATGAAGTAAGCATAAAACATAATAAATATCAAGATGGGAAGTATGTCAATGATGTGTAACCTCATAATCAATAAAATATTATCTCATATTTGACACATTTAATTTTGGATGGTGACATGATTATTGAAAAAAAAATTGAGGAGGGTCAGGTCCTATCTATGGTCTTACACTAAAACTCACAAAAGAAAAACCCAAGGGGTACCAAATCAATATTGGTAAGTAGAAGGATAAGTAATGGTAAATCAAGGATGTGGGCAATAGGGTGGAAAATATGGTAATTTGTGAGGTATGTTGGGTCCTATCCATGGTCTTATAAAGCAAATCATAAATGATATCCCATGAGAAGTGATCAGTAAGAAAAACAATATTTCCTAAGAGGAAATATGAAGGAAAGGGAAAAAAAGGGAGTGTAAGAAGCAATACTTAGGCATCTTATGAGAATACTTTAGGAGGCAAGAGGAATACTAAGAACATGAAAATACACTAAGTGACTAGGGTTTGTCTATGTACAAAGGAAACCCACTTGCTATAAACACAAAGATTTTTAGGAAAATAAGTGTGGTACTAAGATCAAGTCATGATGGTAGATTGGTACAAAGAAAATTAAAATGGACCTACCTTCCCACAATGTGTTTTCCACTCCTCAGGACCCCTTATAGAGCCATCGGTATACTAAGAATATTGGGTACTTATATGAAAAAGTAGGTAGCACTAAAAGATTTTTTTATTCTCCTCTTCTAATCTACTAGCCTACCACACCCCAAAGGACATTGATTCTACTGTTAGACCAACTATTGATTTTGAGCTTCAACTAGAAGAAGGAAAAGTGCTTTGAATCACATCTTTTAGTGTGATTATACTTTTAAGAATATTCAATATTTTTGTCTTTTGTTTAAATTATTTGGATTTTAACTTTCTTTTGAAGGCTTTTTAAGATTATTCTTCTATATGTATTTGGAATGATAAATCATGAGAGATAGTGATACACACAAATGAGATGTAAGCTAAGGCTAAAAGAAAATAAGTATCCCATGACAAAAAACTGACTAGAAAACTTAGGCTTGACAATGAATTGAGTATATGATATCAAGTCTCAACCATGTATATGCTTAGTTTGTAGAAAAAGGAAGAAGGGAAAAATGAGATCCAAAAGAGGATTGATAAAAAGAAATAGTAATGAAAAATATTTCTTATGAACTAATCACATGGTAATAATTGATATTAATCAAAGGGAAGAGGGTAAATATAACCAAGTCACCATGACAACTATCTATGAAAAATAAAGATAAGAAAGCAAACAATCATGAAGATACAAAGGAAGAGTTTTTAGAAAAACTCTAAAGGAAAAGAAAACAATGATAAGGGAAAAAATAGAAATGATAAGGAAAAGACAAGTATATGTAAAATTTAAAATGATAACATAAGCTAACTATAGTACAATAAGAAGGAGAATCATGATACAAGATGAGAAAGAATTTGACATAATGTCAAATGATATAATCAAAATGTAAATAATATTGGAGCACATGTCCAATCCAAATATAAATGAGAAAGATCCATGTAAGTGCTCATAAATATAGGTAAATCTATCCACACACAATATCTAATACATTGGATAAGTATCTATGAATTTGTAATCAAACTGATGCTAAGGTCTCATCAATATTTAGTTAATATTGGGCAAATAATTCTTTTCTAATCTCCTCAGCTAAAATTAGGAATGCTCAAAGGATCATGTTGAGGAGGAAAATAAGGAAAATTTTGGTTAAGAGAATGTGTGGAAATAGGATCTATAAGAGAAGAAGGAATCATAGGTGGATAAGGATCTACGGGTGAAGGACTCATGGGTGGAGAAGGATCCATAGGTGAGGGAAGGTCCATAGGTGAAGGAATCATAGATGGAAGCATATAAGGTGGTGAAAGGACCACAAGAGGTGATGGAACCATTGGATTTGGATCCATAGGAGGAGGAGCCTTCTTGTGGGAATGGCCTATGGGAGGAATGATATAAGGTCCAGAGATGGCTACAAGATGACATTTAATATGTTGTTGAAGAATATGGAAATTATTGATGTGATGCATGCCACATAGGTGTCATAGACAATATGCCTCACCACACTTAGGTAAATATTCAAGAATTACCTTCAAGGGAGGTATGGCTTTGTCTAATGATGGGTAAGAAGGATGTAAGGTATCAAGGTATTGTTGAAACTTGAGACAAAGGGTAGAAGAGTGATTATCTATCCCATGGAAGAAACATATACACTTGTAAGTGGTTTTAGGATCACTCATAGAAGGAGGTGAAATAGGAATGGAAGAAGCTGAAGAGGACTCATTATCCCATTTTGTGGGAAAACCATCATCAAGGGAGGCTAATGATGGGGAAGGAATGGAACTAGGCTCAATAAGAGGAGAACTAGGATGAGAATTAGGAAGAGGCTCAACAACAATAAGAGAATAAATAGGGTCAACTAGAGTGGAAAAATGAACAAGTTTAACTATAGATGGCCCTACTAAAGGAGGGGTAGGATTTGTAGAAGGTCTAAGGAGGACTGAACTAGGTGTGGAAAAGTGATAAGGTTTGTTCATATCATGATCCAAGACCATGGTCCTAAGTGGTTCCTTATAATCTAGAGGTATTGGTTCCATTTCTACCTTGCAATAAAGAGGAAAAATGCAAGAATTAGGAACTATAAATGAAAGAGAATGATGAGATGCACAAAAAGAATCAAGTAAAGAAGAGTGGTAATGGACAATCTTGGAATCATAGGAATGGACAAGGCCACATAAAATAAGATCATCTAAAGAATAGCCATCATAATAATCTATAGTATGAAGATCAATGACATAGGTTGGGATGACCTTGTCATCAAAGGAAGCTTGGTGAATAGAGTGCCTAGTATTAGTTAAGACTATGGGAATGTCATCACAAGGAGGCTTGAGAGAATGAGGATACAAGGAAGTAGGAAGCTGAAAGATGAGATGAGGTTAGAGATCAAAAGTTTTGATTTTTAAGTTAATCTCATTGGGCTCATCATTATCAGAGTCTAAAAGGTTGGGAGGAATGTTACCAATGAGCCTAGGATGCCCAATTTAAATTCTAGTTGAGTTAACAAGAAATTTGAGATACTATGAATCACAGAATGGAACACTAAGCAAAGGTTCAAGGGTAAGAATCTTAAAGACACCATGATATTGGAATTTTTCAAAATTTTAAGGGTTACTATCTCCTTGAATCCTATAAATGGCTCCATTATGAGGAAATTATATGCATTGGTAACCGAAAGATGCGATAGCTCACATATGATGAGTCTATAGCCTACTAAGCAAGATGTTATATGAAAGGGGAAAGTTTAAGATCATCACCTTCACATGAATGATAATAGGTGGGATGGTAATGGGAAGCCACACACACCCTAAGGGATTCATTTTATTTCTATCGTATCCTTGGCATGTGTTATGTGTAGACTTGAGATTACATTTATAATACCTAAGAGTCTTAATGAAATTAAGGTATGTCACACAGGTGCCAAAAACCTCATTGATCAAGGTTTCCTTAACTTGGATATCACCTATTTGGATGCTAATAAATAATGGAGGATCATTTGTATAAAGTAAAATCTCATCCAGAATCATAGATGTGATAGGAAATTGTAAAGAAAGAGAAGTGTCTATAGTCTCATCAACATTAATGGGAATTTCTTCACATTGTTGTAAGATACTATCCTTAGATCTATATAAAGTAGCCTCTCATCTTGCTAGAGGAGGGGGAGGGATATTCATCTTAAATAAAATTTGTATGAGATGGTTTCTATGACATGTAGATGTCCTCATGAGTTCAAGGAAAGGTATTTTAGATGGAAGATTAGTAAGTTCTATTATGGGATCCCACTCATCATAAACCATAAGGAGATTGTTAGATATAGGTGTGTAATGATTAATAATATCTTTGGAAGGTAGATCCAAAGAGAATTAAAACTTATGTTGATAGGAATGAGAAGGTTGAGAAGAAGGTTTTAAATCATTTGATGATGAAGAAGTAGCTGGTTTAGATTGATATTGAAGTTCAAAAGAAGATGTGTTAGTAGAAATTAGATTGTTATTAATATTAGAAGATGATGGGAGAGAAGTAGAAATAGTATGAGATGTGTTATCCAAGGGAGAATCATAAATCAGATCATCAAAATCAATAATATCTTATTATCCCAACTCATTTAAATGAGTTGGAGAAGAATATTGGATAACACGATATGTCTTATGGGAAGGAGGAGTGCAGATAGGTTGTGAATCAATGAAATCCACAACTCTTGGCATATTAGACATGATAATCACATTATATTTAGAATTTGGTTCAACAAGACTTTCTACATTATTGGTGGAAGAAGTGGACTTATCTTAACCTTCTTGGATTGGTTAATGATTAGGAAAGGGGTCTTTATATATAGCTAAATGAATATTTTCTTGACTTAAGGCTTGAGTTTTATCATTTGATTTATAGTATTTAAAAGCAATCTCATAGGCTTGTTGACACTTAAAGATAATAGAATCATGATCAAAATTTGGGCCAAGAAGAAATTCCATGGCTAAATTATGGAGCTGTCTACAAGTCTCATGAGAGTAACCGTAGCTAGCATGAAATCAACAAAAATTATTAGGATCATACCATGATTTCATAGGTTGATTATGGTCAAGTTCTCATGGAAAAATCCTAGGTAGATGTTCAAGTAATTCTATCAAGGATAAAGTCTTATGAACATTAATGTTGTTGATTGATAAATGGGGATTAGTGTATTATTGAGAAGGAGATGGTTCTGAAGAAGGGGTAGGAATGACATCTTGAACATTGTGAATGGTGTCATATGAATTGGTAACACCATCATTGGTAATATTACAATTTTTGTTCTTTACTAATATGCGAGGGCCCTTAGAAGGTTGGGGTGGCTTGAATTGATGCATGAGGAAATCTTGTATTTTGGATTGATTGATAGCTTCCTCCAAGGTATGTGTAGAAAGGATATAGACTTGATATTGTAATTTAGGAAATAAATCATTTGTAAAGAGATGAAAGAGACTTTCATCCACCATGTTATTTTCACATTTATTTGATAAAGCCTTCCATCGCTTAACAAGGCTTGGGAAGTTTTATTTTCAATTGATGAAATGGGCTAAAATGTTCTTAGGAAGATCACTAGTTTGAAATTCTTGCACTAAAGAATTTACTAAGTCTTCCAAACTAGTGATAGATTATGTTCTAAGTTGATTATACCAATCTAAGGCATCACCCATGAGGGTTTTGGCTAAGATTCTAGTAGTGTCAAAGGTATTTAACTTGATCCAATCCTTGTAAATATTTCCAAATGTCTTGAGGTAAATGGTAGGATCAGTTGATCCACTGTAAGAAATTGTAGGTGTTATACCTCCAATGTCAATGTTAGTAATTTGGGTGGTAACAGGTTCATTTTGTAAATTATTGATGAATTTGTTGACTAATTGAGTTTGAGGAATGAGATTACCTTGAGAATCTTAAAGAGGAGGAGGAGGAACACTTTGGTTATGTGTTCCCTAAGTCATTGGTTGAGAATTGGATTGAAGATTAATAAGGTGGTTTTGGATTCACATCATTTGATTCATAGTATGAGCTTGGAATGTGTTCATTTGATCAAGAGTTTTCAACAATATTTGATGAGTTTTATTAGTGTTATTAGAAGTAGTATTGGTGTTGGTGGCTTGGGTACCACTATTAGTGTTGATATGATCTTTAGAAGAGCTATGATAATTTGAGGCACCAGTGGAAATTTTTCTTCTAAAGAAAAAGATGGAATAGTAAATGGTTGAGAGGAAGAAGCACTAGAAGCATGAGAGCCTTGGGTAGAAACTGATGAACTAGTGGAAAGATTAATAATAGTGGATCTTATGAGAGGCCCACTAGATGTAGAACCTACCATGTTAGTTGAGATACTAGACATGAAGGTGGAAGAAGTTAAAGAAGAAGATGTCATGGCATAATAAGTAGTCAAGATTGAAGGAAGAGGTTGAGAAGCAAATAAATTAGTACCCCCTAATCTAGTTGAGAAAGTGGGAGTAGGAGAATGAGGTTCTTCAACTTGACAACTAATCTTGAAGTTATAGATGGTGGAAGGATCCTTCCCTCTATGTTGAGGGAATTCTATGATGAAGAAAAGAATTTTAGGAGTATACTCTAACTCAAGATAATCCTATAAGAAATGAGGAGGGTTTTGTTGCAAAGGTGTATGAAGAGGGGTCCCATAGTTCATTGTGTGGGTTATAATATGAACATTACTAGAATTCCTGAAAGGAGCTCTACTTTATCTATGGGAGACCCTATTAGGATTCATGAATTCCATCATGTCTATGACTAAACTTTAATGTTGTCACTAGATAGAAAGTCCATGATGAAAGGAAAATAATCAAGATGAGAAAGTTAAGAATCAAAGAGTGATTAAAATAGTACTAGGTCAACTTGGTTGACCTAGTGCAAAACATGGATTGTAAAACTATATAGAGTCTACAGGATTGAACTAGTTTAGTGAAAAATTACTGGAAGAAAGAGGTAAAGATGTTGTAAATAATACTAGGTCAACCAAGTTGACCTAGCATAATGTATAGGGGCTAGAAAAGATACAAGTTCGATAAGGCAACCTCGTATAGTAGATAGGGAAGAAAAGAAAGATGATAACAAGCTATGAATTAAATCAAGATAATTACAAATAATATAAGAAAGTAGTAAGTATTGAAATTAAAACAAATAGTCAATTGAATTGATGCTGGCCAATCCAGCTGATGCACACAAAGCAAAATCTTACACTAATACTGGCTAATATAAGCTTTTGCACACACAATTAATCAAAAACCAAGAAAACAACTTAAAATAAAATATACCTAATTAGTTAACCTATTATATTTATTATATTATTAAGAATTTCTTTACTATGAAAGGAAGTTGGCTATAAGTAAGGTACTAGATAAAAATCTAAAGATGGTTTCAGGTAAGTTTAAGGATGAAAGGAACTATAGTTGTAATGATATAGGCTTGGTAGTAGGGGCTACCCCCTCACTTCACACACCAAAACAATAAGGGTAATGGGTGCTTAGACAAAATATACCATTAACCATGCTTTATACTTGACCATAACATCAAGTCAGCTTCCCCCTTGGTGATGAAATCTAAATAGGTAAACCTAGATAGTTAAATGTTTAAATGCTTGTTTGCTATTTATGTAGTTTGGTCATGTGTGAAAAATAATATAAATGGATTTGATATTTTAAAATCCCATAATTAGACTATGTGAACTATTCCAAGCATACAAGTAACTAAAAAGAAAGATGTGATTAACATATATGGTTCATTCCAACTTTGAGATAAGGTATAGTTGAGAAATTATATGGAAAATCATACAGAATAGGGTCAATAAGATCAAATCTATAATGTGGAATTAAATTATGAAAGTGAACTAGGTCGATCAAGTCAACCTAGTTATTTCAGAAAACACAAAACACATAATTAGGTCCACAAGGCCAACCCAGTTGACTATACGGAGCTAGTTTTAAAGATTGCAAACTATGAAAGGAAAGTAAAAATAAAGAAAGATACATAGGAATATAAAATGACCTAAATGGTTTAGAGATGAAAAGGAAAATATTGTTGATCTAAGACCTTATAGAAAAATATCAAAAACCTATAAACTAGGTCAAGTTGGTCGATCAAGCAATATAGGAACTTGTTGAAAAAGTGCTAAAAATGCACTAAGTTGACTTGGTTGACCTAGTAGGATGAACAAGAAGCCTAAAAAATTGAAAAAATTGCATTGGGTTGAGCTACTTGATCCAGTTATTTGAACAAAATTCTACAAGTTCTAAAATCATGTATTAGGTTGAGTTGGTCAAGCTAGTTACTTGTTCTTATAAACCTATGCATAAAGATAAATAACTAGGTCGACATGGTCAATCCAACATACTAGATATATGATAAAAATAATGATGAATATAAATGAAATAAGTGAAATAAATCTTTTAAGTGTTGGACTCACGTTGGGTTCACTAAAATGTATGCAATCAAAAATTCATCATGTCTATAAATCAACCCTAGATTAGATGGGATATATCACACCTACACTTCAAATTAGGTAGCATACAATTGTTAAGTTTGATCATGACTAATGTGAGGATCTACTAGAACTGATTGGGGGATCATTTGTCACAACACACCATGTGAGGTAGGGTTCCAAAGCCTATAGTCTAACACAATCTCATAACCCTAAAAGAGTCCTATGATTTAATATTTCACTAATATGATAATAATAAAATTAAATCTAATCTAGTGTGCACCAAAGCTTACGGCACAAAGTCAGGGCTAGAAAAAAAAATTTTTAAAAATGTATAGAAGACATATACTCATGTCAATATATATATAATCATAATACATTTACGATAATAATACAAATGCACTATCTATCTACTCTTACGAATGAGGAATAAAATTAAGAATACTTACCTTTGAAGATGAACCTACTAAGCCTCAATCTACCCCTTGGCCAAGGTGCTTTGTAAGAGATTGTCATGGTAAGGACAACTAAGATAAATTAGCTCTAGGATACACAACCTATCCAATAATCTTATAGACTTATCCACAAGATGAGATCAGAGATCCAAAAAAAGTATTGAACCATAAATATTTATTCTCCAAGTAGAATGGTCAATAGGTAGATGTTCATTCACACTTCTTCGCTTAATTCTTCACTCTTAGGAAATGGTAAGGAATGAACTTGTATATATAGTAGTATCTTACCCTAAAATATTTTGAGAATGTTGGTTGTGCTAGGTTGACCTAGTCGACCTAACACATTTTCCAGGCTAACTCTCTAAGTTTGTGCTAGGTCGACCGAGAGGCCAACAAACTAAAAGAGAGAAAAAGTCCCTTAACTATGTTAGGTGGACCTAGTCGACCTAGCACAATCGATAGGTTAAAAGGGTGATAAGGAAATAAATGAAGGATAAAACATAACAAGTGATAAGAATAGGTATAAATAAGAAGAATAAGTTTTGGTTCAATGGTTTCAGGAGGCTATAGTGTGGATGACAAGTGGAAAAAGGAAAAACAATCTTACAAAGCATCGATGGTCTACCCACCCTTTCCCAGTGCACCCCTTAAGGCATGCACTCAAAGAGATTGAGACTCGATAGGTTATTATAAGATATAAAGTGTCAGTAATCAATAAAAATTTGAAAATATTATGTGTATACACATCTCTTATTGATTTTTTTAATCATGATATTTGAGTGGTAAGAGTGATACTTGAGACTACATATCCTTAGTTTAGCCCTAGACCTATCCTAGAGCCTATTTTCACACTTATCCATCCTTTTTTTAGGCTACAAGAATCCTTAGTCATCCCTAAATTAGTCTTAAACCATCATTCTCACATCATATCCATTAGTGCCTAGTGTTTTAACACTTAGATAGTAGCTCCATATTAGGGAAACTAGTGCCACATGGAGCTAGTGTCTTAATAATGGTGTTAATGTCCTTTCCCTCCATTTCTCACAAACATATATCTTTTCAAATCTAAAACCTCCTAGGGTAGGCCTAGACCTATTTTATCACCCACACAAGCATCAAAATAATATAAATACATTAATTTCATCCCTCTAACCACTAGATGGAAATCAGATGTAAAATATACATTCAAACTCAAAATAAGTTGTGTATAATTAAGATTATCAATCCCTATTTTGCCTTTCTTCTACATACTATCATCTACAATAATCCTAAGCTTAGATTACCTAGATTTTTAGTCTCAAGTACATTCAAAGCACTCAAGTCAACTATCATACTAGTTTCACTTACACTTTCACCAACACTTAGGTGGGGAGAACTAAATTGGGCTTGATTCCTCCTTAGAGTATTGGTATGTAGGAAACTCACATCATAGTGAGGTGTTAAGGATGTCCAAACTACCCCACTAACAAACACACTTTTTAGATTGTATCAACCAAATGCCATAACAACATGAAGGAATAGGTTTTTCTCACAAAATTAGTCAAATAGGCCATATACAAGTTTCATAACTCATGAATGTAGGAACAAACCTCACAGATCTAGATATAGGTGCACTCAAAATCTCAGGACAATCCTATGCATAGGAAACTAACACCAAAATAGGGACACTAGCACCACATAACCAAACATGGAGCTAATGTCCAATTAGGTAGCTATTTTCCAAGAGATGTTTTGACAACTAGATCCTATTTGTGACACTTAAACCAGCCTTTGCCTTAGTTTTTAGCTTTCATATCATCTATCTCAATCATTTTCCAACAAATTTCTTACTTACATTATTTACTATTATTTTTAGAAAGATCAAAGTTAGTCAATTCTATAATAAATTAGTGGTTGTATTTATTGCATATTATTATCCTAATTTAGTATACTCATCTCTTTAACAACATAGGATTTATACACTTACTAATTTCTAAAAGGTTAAAACATTTGGTGAACCCAACTTACTTCAAACATTACTCAAACCCTAATCATAGATGCTCTTAGAGTTTGTATCATTTTTATTTCTATGATCAGATATTAGTTATAAAATCTCATATTTGTTTTAGTATTTACTTATTTCAATATTTTATATATTTAATTTCTTTAAAGATTCTAAATATAAAATAGTTTATTTTCCTAATCCCTAACCTACAATGGCAAAATTCAATAACTGATTTGATGAAACTAATAAGAGAAATTAAAAAAAAATCTTGAAACATTTGGACATGTATGAAGAACCTTATCAATATTATCCACAAATAACTTCACAATCAGATAATGGTTAATCTTCTACTCCCCTAGATAATAACATTATTACATCTACATTGGGGCCAACTTAGCTAGCACAACAACCAATTGTATCCCAATAACCTTCAATGATATCTACACCTTTTATGTCTATTTCCTCAACTGTATATGTGCAATCCCTTATGTAGGGCATTCATACTGTATAGGCTAAGCTGTTACATCTTGAGCAAGGACCCACAAGACCATCACATGCCTTGGATTTGTTGATGCACCTAAATATATAAGCAGGTTCATATGGTGTTTAAGAAACACTTCTCATTTTTGGATTCAAAGAATCCATTGCATGAATTTCTAGTTATGATCTTCCTAAGATCTTTGGTGGAGTAGCAGTCAAGATAAATGACTATTTCACAAAATGAACATGTAAATGGTTATTGCGAGAAATCATGGTCCTAAAACTTTGTGATGATGAAATTAGTCTAAACTAAATCCAATGAATGATGCCCAACCCTAAGGTCTAACCCTAATATATCATGAATATTTATAATTGCAAGCTAAACTATAGTGATTTGGGTAAAAAGGAGCAAAAGGAAGGGTAGGGTATAAAGAAGGTGTTTCTAATATTTAATCAAGACATTATGATAGAGCTGAAATTGCATAGGCATAGATCCTACTATATATCAGGAAAATGTCTAATGAAAGGTAATGAAAATAAGAAATCAGGTTCACTTTAAAGGTTTGCTTTCACAAGAAAATAACTTATGCACATCTTCAATAAAATAAAAAGAGAACTAAATGAACCTAAGATATTTCAATCAACCTAGAATAAGCACAAATTGACAACTATACATTAAATGTGCACATCTAGGATCCATAAAAATAATTTAGAGTTGAATATCAAACCAGATAATTGAGGAAACAACCATGATAACAAACACATAGATAAATATTGGACAAACTTTGTAGAATTCCTTACTTGTACCACTTGTTCCAAGTTTACAAAGTAATTTCGGCTCTAATAAATCCACCCTTACTCCACTCTTAAAATGGGAAATACCTCTTTATATAGACCTTTCATGAGGTATGTCAGTTAGTCATGTCAAAATTTAATGATAGTCATCCTTTTACAATCTTTTGAGAACCCCCTAGACATTCTAAATGACTAACCTACAAGCAATGTGCTTTACAATTTTCACATACCTTTACAAAAGAATATTCTATTTTCAAAAGTATAAAAGTTCAATTACAAAAATAATACTCATATCTTAATTAACTTGGAGACCCTTGTGTTATCATAGTCTTTTGCCTTCCTTGAAAGATCTAATTCTATAATGTTGTTCACTGATCAACTGGAGATCAATGATAGGTCCCATGAACAATTATTTCTTTTGATCTTATAGGCCCTTGATATACCTCTTAACCCTTTCCAAAGCTTGTTTGATGCCCCTATAATCTCGTATCTTTTCTTATAATGATAAAATCAAGCATTTAACCTTCTTCTTATTAGCCTCTATTTTCCCTTGTCCTTGATTCCTTATTTCTTGCATGAATTGAGTAGTTATGTGTTTGAACTCATCAATTATTAGACCCAAGGGATTAAGTGTGGTACGCTCTTTGATCAAGCTATCCAATATGTGAAATATTTTATCTTCTTTCTATTTTAGGTCTTTAGAAATTTCTTCCATATAGCTCTAAAGTTAGATAGAGCTCTACATCTTCCCTTGAAATACCTTTTTGGGCTGTCATGGATGTGAATTTTCCTAACTGCTTGTTAGGGATTTCAATTTAATTCTAGATCAAATTATTGTTGCACAAATGATAATCCAATCTTATTTGGCTCAACTATAATGAGCACAGGGTTGAATTAGGGTTTTCATACACACTAAGGGATTTCTTGAAGGTTTTTTTATAGTGATTTAATGGTGGTAGTTGTTTTAACTTGTGTGAGCTTCGTGACTTAGATTTCAATTGGTTTATGTACTTATAACCTTACATTTCCTATGTCTATAAAATCTTCAACTTGACATATTATAGTTACATGTCCCTAATGTGGAATCAACATGGCATATTTCTCATTAATATTTAAAATATTACCATTTTTCACCATTGGACATGTGTTAGTATTTTATTGGTTGCAGGTCATTTGAAAATTTTCCCTCACCTCACACCATTAGATCTATTTGATTGGATCAATGCAGTTTGTTGATCTTGATCTGAAAACTCAAATGTTATTAGTTGCTTACTACATTCCTTATAGTTATGACACTTATCACTTATACATTCACTCTATACTTTATTGAAATGTAAATGTTGATCTCACACCATTGATCTCATTTACATAGATCAATCACACTCTATTGTTCTTGATATACTTAATTATACCTCCTGCTCCATTGAGCATTGATCAGAATGTATACACTCATTAGAGTACAACCTATCTTTGAAATATGATAGATATTTAATTTTTAGGTCATGGTTATGCCACATATCATATACATGTTCATCCTTAGGTATTTTGACTTTTTAACCTTCATCATGCACTGTTGGATCTATTTGCCTTGATAAATGCATTCTATTAGATCTCAATATGAGAGGTGGAAAGTTATTGTTTGTTTAATACTATTTCACTAAGATTGTGATACATGTCACCTTTTCACTTGTCTTGGGGATATATTAAAATCTTGACTTAATACATGCCATTAGATCAATCTTTCCTGAGAAAATGCATACCATTGATCCTACAGACAATGAAAATATTGAGTCAGGGTTGAGAATATATAGATAACTTAGGATACAATTTTAGTCTAAGTTATAAAACAATAATGAAATGGACCCTATGAATGATAAGAGATAAGTCATAAATTTTTATCCTAGGGTTTTATTGTATTTATAAATATAATCAAAACTTTAGGATAAAGCTTTATGACTTGTCTAGGATATAAAAAAAGGGACCATGCATTAGTTAGACCATGCCAATAATAAAATAGACCAAGGGCCAATGGGATATAAAGGGACCAAGCATAATATTTCTAGACTAAGATTTTTTCATGTTAAAAACATGGCTAAGCCTTAGGATAAAAATTAAGCTAAGTCCATGGCACAAATAATTGTTCTTATGTATATTATTCTCACGTAATTTTGAATATAATTCAAAAGGGGATCTAGGTTAAAACATTAGACTAGGGTTTTACCATGACTTAAAATAGATTCAATTAATATTCGATAGATGAAAGGTAAGTAAATGATCAATTTAACTTTGAAGCACAAAACCCTAAGCATGTTCATTCCCAAATGAGATTCCATTGAACCTGTAGCACATAATCAACAATCATTAGTAACCTTAGAAGGGGTAAAACCATGATCACCTGAAAACATGTCAATTAATATAAATGAGAAGTATGTGTGGATGGTATTCCAATAAAGACAATGTGAAAAAATTCTAGTGGTACTCTGAACAAGTGAATTTTAAATTTTAAGGTACAAATTTACACAATTTAAAACAAGGGTCCCCATTTTTTAGAAATGGGGGTATGTTAACCTCAACAAGATTCTCATGTTATTTTACATACACCTTTGGAACATTACATAGAGATAAATTATTTTCCATCTTGATTTGGGGCACAAAATCTTACATTGTATGATCATAAGGGTGACCCATAACACCATCTATGAGCTTTTCACACAATATGTTTGGACTATGTGTCTAATGAATGGCTCTTCACTAAGTTGTTTCCATGCAATCTAAATTATTATGCATTATAGTGGTTTTATGATCTATCAAATTAGTCTATCATGGTATTCAATCCATTAGAAGACATAGCACACTTCTCAATAAACATCCATGATAAGATATCACATGCTCAAGTTATGCAATTGAAACAAAAATCAAATGATCCTATTACATAATACGTCTTACAATATAAGACTATATTGGCTAAGTTGACTATCCATATGATAGATAAAGAGATATAGGATATATTCAAATAGATTATTCTACTAACATTACATGAAGCTATCTTATTTAATAAGTTTCCAACTTTCATAGATATATGCTACATAGTGAAAGAAAAAGAAGTCAAGCTTCTCTCTATGGGAAAACAAAAGTATAAAAGTGGATTAGAAATAATAGTAAGAGTTATAGTAAACCTCCATACAAATTAAGGTCCACTAAAAAAAAAGAGTGATCCAAAGGCCATAATTAACATATCTTCAAATCCATCTCCTTGCTTGGTTTTATCAACTCTTCCATGCAGATTTTTCACCAACCTTCCAGAATTACCAACACATGTTTTACAATATCTCTTGGAATGTAATTTCATATCTCTCCCTCCCATAAAATAGGTTGATAAAATACAACCTCTACCAAATAATTATGATTCCAATTCATTATATAAATATCATAGGCACTAGGACATAAAATAAATAGATGCATTATCTTAAAACATAAGATATAAGATTTGATAGAGGCTAATATTATTGATATGGGAACACCTACAAATGCAACAAAAATTCAAAAAATGAAATTTAAGGCATTGAAAATATTTTTAGATCCATTTCCAAAGCATAAAAAAAAATGATTTGGGGATAACTTTAGGTGTTCATTACACATACCAATCACATCCGCCACTAGCATCATATCACACTACTTCAGAGGAGGAACACCCACTACATAATATCATTGGTGTGTATCATAATAAAATTCTAGCTAGACCACTCATCAGCTTCTTAGAGAAAGACATTATTGATGATGATTCATATTTATATGCACTGTTTGTACAAGCCTACATAGATCATCATCCTATATAAACTATTATGGTTGACAATGGGTCAAGTATTAACATGTGCATTATCACACTTCTACATCATTTGGGGTATTTAGAGCATGATATATATTCTACAAATATAGTTATTAGTGGTTTAAATGGTCATGTTCAGATTTCCATCAAGGAGATTATACTTCTTATATAGGTTAGACTAACACATGTGGCCACTAGATTATTAATAGTACCTATTTCAGGCGTATTTGACATGTTACTGGGTAGGCCATGGATATAGTAGGTATAATCCATCCCATCCACCATGCACAGATGCCTAAAATATATAAATGAAAATTAGGTGATCATAGTTAAGGGTCTTTCATATGAGTATCCTCTACCTATCCCATAGGTAATTACAACATAGTTACCATTTATATCTTCAAGCACAATTCCTAGTAGTACACCGTAGAGTTTAGTAGAGCCACCAGTGTATGAAAGGTCTACTCCTATAATGTTTCCATGTATGCATACCCTCTCATGGAAACCATTATTAGAGATACCCCTATGACAAAGATATGTGATAGATTCTAGAGGGCCTCCCTCTACTCAATTTATTTCATGTTTAGTATTATTGAGTTCTCAGTGTTCTCAACATAGGACACCTATTCTAGCTATAACATATTCTACCATAGGGGTCCCTAAGACCCCTATAGTTCATAAGATACCACAGTTAGTGCCACAAATTCATAACACCAATTCACAAGTAGGTACAAATATAGATCACTCAGTATAGTAGGATTTGGGACAATAGTTACCCTTTCATACAACTTACACAATCATTGTTCCTTTATTTGAAACAAGACACATTGATAGTGAGTCTCTCATGAGACTCATTGGTTAGTATTGTTCCTCCATTCTTGCACATATTTTCCTTATTTATTTCTTCTTGTATATAGTTTAATTTTCATGTTGCTTGTACATAGTTTATATCCAAAAAATATGAAAATAATATAATATGTCAAAAACATAAAGACTTTCAAATGTTTACTCAAAAAACATAAAATTATAGATTGTATGCATTGCCATGGTTACATATCTTATATTTTCTAGATGTTACATATGTTAGCTATCTTAGTATAGTTAGTTTTATCATACATACATGCTTCACTTGTTCTTGTCGAGTGCTTGCATATTACTACATGACTCATGTCCACTATATATATATATATATATATATATATATATATATATATATATATATATATATATATATATATATATATATATATATATATATATATATATATATATATATATGTATGTTATTATTTACCCATTGTGGGAATATACACCAATACAAAAGTTTTTAATTTGACACATTCATCCACTTGGGGGCACCCTATACATAGTTTTGATTACTAAGTAACATATTTATAACCCTTACATCACAAATTTATCATTATTTTATCTTGATATTGATCATGCTACACTTACTCAAATTTGTTTTCAGTTATTACTACTTTAGACTCAACATATGTACATCTTGGCTCTTACACATATTTGTATTACATGTTCATGTATGCTTTCATTTCTATCTTTTCTAGTTAAGATTGATTGTATCTCTATTCTTATTCTATTCAAAGGTATTAGAATATGTCATTTTTCTTTGGCTCTATGACACTTATTTTCACATTATGTATGCTTTGTACATGTTCCCATGTCCTTTTGTGTGATTTCCTCATTATGTATGCAAACATTTGAACATGTCCTTCTATGTTTATTTAAGCCAACTTGCTTGTTATTTGTGTAAGTGGACATTTGAATATGTCCTTGCATGTCTTGCTTTCTCATATTTAGTGATATGTGCCCATGTCCCTTGTATTATTTCCCCTTGGCCTAATTTGTATGCCTCATGTTTGTTTTATTTATGCTTCCTTGTATGTGGCATGGCCATGACACTTGCATCTTGCTTGTTACACACTCTAGCTTTAGATTCCATGAGGGATCTCATGTATCTCCCCTTACCACTTGGGTGACATGATGGACATCATGCCCCATCCCCCTACGTAACTAAGTTTTTACTCAAATTTCATGCTACATACATTTTTATATCTATCTTGACACCCTTGTGAATGTTAGAGATGACATACAACGCACATTACAAACTTATGCTTGGATTATGTTACATTTTGATGTTATGTATGCACATTATATTGGATTATTATGCATATATCATATATTATCTAGTTAACATAAATTTTATAGATATTTTTATTTTGAGGATAGTTTTTTCATAGGTTTAACAACTCCCCTCAAAAATGTGGGATTTCACATATGTTTGTCACAAATATTAGGCTACCAAAATGTATTCATGGTACATTTTTCAACATACAGGCTCAAATTATAGAAATTAGACTCAAATAAACATAGTGGGAAAATAGTGACACAAAGATTAATAAATTTGAATATAAATCATATTAGAAGGATACTAATATCCAAATTGGGACACTAGCTCCATATGGTGATATTTTACATGATATGGCACTACTATCCTATAGCCTTAGTTTCAAAAATACCTAGATTGGCTAGAAAACTATAGTAGGTACAATACATGTTTGTATACGTTTAGTTATAGATTTATCAATTTTTTTCAAATTCATATCAATTTTATTAGATTGATGGCATCATGAATGGCATGACCATTCCCATATTCTATACAAATACTCAAATCTAGATTATTCTAGCCAATATAGAATTCATATGCTTAGATATCATATTTCGGGGCATATGCATGACACATTATGTACATATGCTCACTTACACACTAGTTGATTAGATAGAATGAAAAATTCCATGCCATTATCTACATTATATACATTTAACATTATATTATAGGTTACACACTAGTTTCATACATTAATCCATCTATAGTGGTTGGAATTCTCGATTGGCCCAGAGCCACCTAATATACTTGAGTGGCCATAAAACTAGCATTCCATGTTAGACATTTATAGTTACATTACATAGTTTATCCACTAATGGGTTGGTAATGATGGATTCATATCCTAATTGAGTTATTTATCCACCTACATGAGAGGTTTGGATACACCATCAGTTCATTCCAATTTATTCATAGGTCATAATCCACCAAGCAGGGGTGGGCAATGATGGAGTCAAAACCAGATTGAGTTCTTGATCAACCCACACATGAGGACTGATAAATACATCATATCAATCCTATCTATTCATTAATTAATCAATATATGCATACACACACATAGGTTTTCACTAGATTTATGCATTAGTTCATGTACCCAGTGAGGTGTATATATTCCTATCCTCTCTCTTATCCCTTTACTTTGTTTTACCTAGATTTACTTCTTTACTCAGGTTCATCTTTACTTTTCATATCTCTTAAGTAAGGAATAATTTATGCATGTTTCACTTTTAGGACATGCATTGGAGAACACTTCACATATTTAGACCCAGCTTCACAAGCTTCACCTCTTAGGTGATTCTAGGTATGTTTCATTTTCTTTTATCCTAATCATTTCACTTTATTGCATTTATATAATAAAGGGGGAAAATGTAATCACTTAATTAAAATTATTTGAGTGATAAGAGTGCTACTTGAGACTACCTATCCCTAGCTTAGCCATAGACCTATCCTAGAGCCTATTTTCACACTTATCCAGCTTTTGTGTGAGCCACAGGCATCTCTAGTCATCCCAAAAGTAGTCTCAAGCCATCATTCTTGTATCCTAGCCCTTCGTGCCTAGAGTTATACCACTTGGACACTAGCCCAATAATAGAGACAGTACCACCACATGGCACTAGTGTCATAATAATGGCACTAATGTCCTTTCCCTCCCTTTTTCACAAACATATATATTTTCAAATATAAAACATACTAGGGTCAGCCTAGACTTCTTTTATCACCTATATAAGCATCAGAATAGTATAAATACATGATTTTTATCCCTCTAATCACTAAATGGAAATAAGATGCAAAATACACATTCAAACTCAGAATAATTTACACATAATTAAGGTTATCAACCCCTATTCTTCCATACTTTTGCATACTACCATATACAACATTCCTAAGCTTAGATTACCCATATTTCCAGTCTAAAGCACATTTAAAGAACTCAAGTCAACTATCATACTAGCTTCACTTGCACTTTCGCTAGCACTTAGGTGGGGATAACTAAATTGGGCTTGATCCCTCCATATAATATTGGTATGTATAAAATTTTCATCCCAATGGGGTGTTAAGGATGTCCAACCTACCCCACTAACAAACACACTTTTTAGCTTATATCAACTAAATGCCCTAAAAACATGGAGGATTATGTTTTATAGACAAAATAATCAAAATAAGCCATATACAAAGTCTTAAAACTTGTGCATTTAGGAAAAGACCTCATATATCCATACACGGGTGCACTTAAAAGCTCAGGACAGTCTTGCATAGAGGACACTATTGCTAAAATAGGAAGACTAGCACAATATATCCAAACATGGTGCTACTATCCAATTAAGGTTTTATTGTCTAGGAAGGGTTGTGACACCAGAATCATGTTTGAGATACTTATACCAGCCTCTACCTTAGTTTTTAGCTTCTAGATCATTCCTCTCAATCATTTTCCAACTAAGTTCTTACTTGCACTATTTATTGTTATTTTTTAAAATGTCAAAGTTAGTCAATTATATAATAAATTAGTAGTTGTATTTATTGAATATTACTATCCTAATTTTATATACTCAACTCTTTAACAACATAATATTTATACACTTACTAAGTCCTAAAAGGTTAAAACAATTTCTAACAACATTGTGGTCTAATTCAAGCACTTTTGATGATTTTTTGTTCAAACATTATGTATGAGAAACCTAGCTTGGGGGCATGCCTTCTCACTCTCCCACTCGTTAAAATTTTCTATCCTTGACTCAGTTATTTTCCTTTCCCCTATCATATTCCATTCTTGATCTTAATTTTAGCCTACATGTACTATAAAAAGATCAAGAAGACATTTCATTAGGCGGTTTAGATTTGGTCATCACTAATACATCTTTGGAAGTAGAATATCATATTACTTAAACATAGTTTCCTTACTTGTTAGTTATTCAAGAGATTTTTTTTTCACTCCTTCCAATCCTATTTCTCATTCCACATCAATTCCTTTTCATAACTAGTTTGATGTTGAAAGGTAATCCCTTTGCATTTTGGAGTACCATTGTAGCTAGTTTAGTTATTATTTGAGCCCCCACCCAAGGTTTTTCTTTCCTTTTCTAGATAGTTATTTATACATTTTTCATATTCCCTTTATGTATCCTTTTTACATGCCATTCTTGTATATCTTATTCCAAAAATCACAAAACATTGGAAAATTCAAAAACCCTAAAAATAAAATGATTTAGAAAAGGCCTCACATATCCAAAAGATATATAAAACTACAAAAGCTTTGTATAATTTATCATCCTATTCACAAGTGGATTTACCTCTTAATCCTACTCTGGGTGGAACTATTTATGTATGATGTGGATAATACTCCATTTTTATTTGAGCATCTTCATGGGTGGGAGCATTTTATCTTTTCATCGTCATTTATAATTACTATTGTCATATTTCATTAAAATCCCATTTCAAGGAGAACTACATCACCCTAAGGTCCATATGGACTATGTAGGTAGTGCTTGGATACATGGGGTAGATTGGGATATCTCAACCACTATCATTTCCATTTTCATTTCCCTCTCGTTATCTTCCATGCTCTCACCATTTTTAATCCCATTTATGCTCTCATTATTTTTAAAGCCAATCCCATTTTCCTTTTTAACCAGTTTCATTCTAATCATTATCATCACTTTTAGTCTTTCCCATTATTGGAAAAACTACATTTGGCCTAAATTACCACATGGGATATGTAAGCAAAGTTTAATTTTATGGGGCATTTGGAATCACCTTGGCCACCCCTTCCTTATTCTTATATTCCCCCTCAAATTTCAAATGGTCACATTATCCTATTTTCCACCCCTTAGACATGGGGGCAAAACACCAAGTGCAACATTTTATTATCACACACAAAACATGGTGATTATTTATTTTGTATTACTTTGTAATTTTGTGTGTGTTTTATTATTTGATTATTTGTTTTATTTTATTGTTTTGCCTTGACTCAGTTCATATACATTCATGCAGTGATTCCTTGAACTTGTATTTGGTTCCATCCATTAACATCTGACCACACTTTAATCTTGATATTTCCATATCATGGTGCATTTGTGTCATTTGTCTATTAGATCGATGGTCAGTTATTATGCGCATTATGGTTAGTTCATCATGTTTTTTTATATCATAGTGAATATTATTGTGTGCCACATTAAAAATTAAGCATTGAAGGCTTATCTACAATGTCATGTGTAATAACATAGTCCCTTATAGGAAACTCTCATCACTTTTTTCATGTTGTAATTTACATATTTGAACAATTAAATTAGGATGTGTATCTCCTACTCAACATGTAAAAGAGAGTCATACATAATTTTCATCATATTAATAGGTAAATACTTGAGTTATGCTTGTTAATTAATTAAATCAACTAATCAATCAGTTCTTCCATGATCAAATCTATCATACAGGGGAAACCCCATTTATCAATTGAAAAATTTTCCCCCTACTTTTGGAAAAACTCATTTTTTTACTCGATCTATCATTAGAAATATAAACATACAACCCTTAGCTCACTCATGGGTTAGTCATCGATCCTTCTTCTTGGGAGGCTTGTTTATGGATATTTTGTCTATTTACTTCCTTTCAAGGGACCATCCATCACTCTTATTTTTTAGCCACTCCCTCAAGGGGCCATCATGGTCATTCTAAAAATTGTTTAGAGCATTGACATAAACCCATTTTCAATAAATTGAACAAGAATCAATATAACATGAAAACATTATTCTTCAATCTTTATAAAATCAATTTAAAATCCTTTTCTTATTCTTTGAAAATTCATTTCTTCATCTAGTGTCTCACAATTCCCTTTCAAAAATGGAAAAAATGGATACATTAATTATCATCACTTTCATAATGAAATTATAATTAAAATTATTTCTATCATAATGCATAAATCATTGAAATACCCAGATTAGTCTTTACATTTGACCTATAAATTTTGAAACCTATTGGTGCATCTATGATTAGGTAAATAAACTATATGTACTCATTAGCTTCATATAATTCACCTTGAGTCAAATTTTTATTTTTAAAGTAACATTTTGGGATAATTAACTAGAACAAATATTTAAATTTGGATATTGTATAAATCACCCAAAAGCTAATTAATATTAATTATCGCATCAAAGAAAATCAAATGTCTGTGCATGAAATCCATATAAATTGACTAATTTATAATTATGTAATATTTAATTTCCATAAATATATGAATCATGACATTGCACATAAAGTTCTCAAGCTTTAACAATAAATACAAGCAAATATCATGATTTGGAAGCCATGCCTAATAAATGCAAACCCAAATATTAATGACATTTAATACTCAAATTGAACTAAATTTTGGCCACACATCTTGATCTTGATCATATGGTCAAAATAAATCTAATAATTTTATAAATACAATTCTTTTTTGACTTAAACAATTTTTTCAATGCAAACAAACTATACGTAAATCTAAAGGAAAGTTTCATCATTATTCCATATTTTCTTATCAATTAGACTAAATCATGTGTAAGCAAGGGGAGATGTTGATTTAAATGGTGTGACATTGATGAAAACTCCATGGCTAAAATTTAGAGCTCAACAAGGCATTAATCCAACTTAGAGAACAAATCCATTGGGAAGGTATAACTTTTGTTTATATCTTTTTATTTCTTTATATTCTCCTAGACCTTCCTTAGACTGAGAGATTATGACTGAGATTTAATTATTATTATTCTTTTTGGTTTTGAATCACTAAAAATGAACGAACTTCTATTGTCATTGTGATCTACAAGATTCAATACTCTGGTTTACAATATTTTTTATCCTAGATTACTTCTTTTGGAAAGATGCACTTGCCTCTATGGAATGTTCATAAAGTTCATGTGAGTATAACTATGTTTCCTCCCTGATAGCCTGAATTTATTTTATTATAAGATATTTAAATACACTTTGTTTTTCTAACCTAATAGTACTTGTGATTTTTTGGGAGTTTTTAGGAATATATTTTCCCTTCAAATATCTTTGTGTATTCATGAATTTTTGGAGTTATGGGAAGTAATTCTTAATTGAATATTTTTTAAAGAATTTATACCATATTTATACTTATAAAACCCTCAGAAATTGCACCAAAAATTATGAGTTTCTTTGTGTCCTCTTCATTTATTTGATCTATGCCATGTCAATCTAGGCACTGTCCAATGATTGTTATTAATAGGATATGTAAAGTCTCATAACTAATACTATTGTTTTAATGGTGGTTTGTAGATAATTTAATTTAAGGTTATAATATAATTTATTGAATTAATATCTAATTTATTAATTGTGAAATCAATCACACTTATTGAATTGAAAATGCTTGAAAAGAGAAACACACTTCTAGACTAGGTTGTTGGAATTGAAATTGCATAAAAAGTAAACACACGTTAATCTATTTTTATGAAATACAAATTAAGTGAAAATTAAAAACAAGTTTAAGTTATAATGATGGAATGGAAAATTATTTGGAAATAATTTTTTTAGAATTTGAAATTAGTTTTGCTCGAACTCAAATTAACACACAATCCTACAGGTGAAACACATGAAACAACACTATTCATAAAAATGAATAACAAACACAAATCACACAAAAATGCATTTAAATAACATATAAATACCAAATGTATCCTTATTATTGGGTATAATGTTCCCTTGATCTTCCTTAGAATATGATTTTAACACACCTTGATGTGTAGAAAATTCATGAACTTATTTGCTTGTTGATTATGGAAATTTGCTTGAGATAATAAAAATAATGATGCTCAAACTATTCAATCCTTAATAATCTATTAATATAATACTTATATCATCATAAAGGATGTGTTTATATAATACCATATCTTAAAAAAACTTTCTCATGATAGAGAAATAACTTACCAATATTGTACTCTAACTAAGATCGTCTTATTTTTTAGCAATATCATAACAACATCCTTTCTAATTTCTATGGAAAATAGGTGGAAAGTGATGGATTAAATTTATTATGTGATTATTTATTTGGTGTTGGTTGTAAATTCTTTGTCGGTTATAACCATCTAATCTCATTTAGCTAGCAGAGCCAAACATAATATTTATAGTCACCTATAAAAACTTCCATAAATACAATGACTATAAATAGACATTATTATTTCTATAAATTCTATATATCATTCAAAAAGGTATCCAAAAATGTATCATATATATTTAAATCATGTATGCACATGATTTTAACAACATGTTGTTCTTCAGGTGATCCTACCAAGCTAAATAGATCTCTCTAGAGCCATTCTAGTGATCTTTAGAGCCAGACTAGTGATATCTAAAACTAGATTAGTGATTTTCAGAGCTAGACAAGTGATCTTCAAAGCTAGGTTGGGGATCTATAGAACCAGTATTTCTTAGTTATTCTACTTCTAAACACATGCTCTTTAACTATAATATATATTTATGACATGTTTACACGAAAAATTAGTATCCTTCCCATGCAAAGGTTAGAACAAAATGGTAAAATAGATCAAAATGATTTACATAGAATAACCAAGGTAAATAACTCATTTTATATGGAACTAACAATGATTTATATTATGAACATCCAAATCCACTCAAAAAGAATATTTTTAGGGTAAAAATGAGGTAATTACTTAGATATCATGATCCATTTTAAGGGCTCCATCATCATGCATAAAGGTGTAGTTGTTGGATCATTGTTAAGTGCACAAGTCACATGTGCAGTAAAGAACATAATTAGTTATGCAAAATTTTGGATGGAATTTTGGGTTAAAATGAGTTTTGGAGAATTTTTGTTTTGCATCATCACATAGATAATTTGGTTTTCACGAGTCACACATAAAATCACTTGGTGTATAATCACACAATGTTTTTAGGTGCAAGGCCATATGGCATAGTGAAATAGAGGCATGTATTTGGCACATGATAAATAGTGAAATATTGTATGAAAGGCATATTACAACATAGTAGACACAGATTTTGATGTCACACAAATAATTATGGATTTGTATACAAGATATTATCGCATCAAGGTAGACATAGGAAATGATTATGCTAAAAAATCTTGATACATAGAGAATAAAATGACATAGATGAGAGTAGGTTGAGTCTAAAGGATCTTTGATTCCAAGATTGCATATAAGAACACATTTTGTTCATCTGTATTATTGTGAGGGGAGTGCAACCCTTGTGGACACAAGTTAGATTGTAAGCGATTGAATGAACCTCTCTTAAAACTTAACTCTTGGAAGAACCTATATAAAGTCATGTTGGGAAAAACATTAAGGAGCTTGCAAGAAAATGAGATGTTGCGACTATTATTAGTGAGATATTAGTTTACGTAGATAGAAATCCCATAGGTATAAGGTCATAATAACCTTGAGTGTAGATGGAAGTTTGAGAGACTCCACATTGTATTAGAGGAACTTTGCATTTTTTTAACCTGACATCCAAGCATAGCCTATAACTCATGTATTAGAGGAAACCTATTTAACCCAATTTTTATTGTAATATATGATTATAACATTTGTGTTTCATATAATTGTGTGTGTGTGTGTGGGGTCAAATGAAATATGATTATCCAAACTTTATACTTAAATATGAGATGCAATCAATTAGACATATATTCTATATTCTATTTCACTATTTCAAATCATAATTTTTCAAAATGGGTGTTTCCATGTATAAATGAAATCATGTTATTATACTTCAATAGATATATTATCAAATTTATCATAGTATTTCCCTTTTATGAATGCTTATTTTAGATACAACAATGCACTCGTATAGTTATATCCTTCTCAAGTTCAAAGTAATACCTATTAGTGTTTAAATATATCATATAATCATCATCAAAATTTGATAACATAGGCACAAATATCAATAAAAATAAATAAGGATTGAAAGTCTCACAAAAAATTAAATAACTAAAATTGTAGGGTCAATCTTTGTCTTAACCAAAATCAAATGGCTTGATCTTAGTCATGACCCAGATCAAACAGCTTGATTTTGGTGAGGTATCAAAATTGACAAGAACAAAAATAGATGAAGAAGAAACAAAATGGAGACCAAGGAAAAAATGTAAAAGGCATAAAAAAAGAAGAAAAAGAGAGATAACATGGATGCATATAGATAAATAAAGGTAATTAGTATCTTAAAATTATAATAAAAGTTCTAATAAAATTATAATCTAAAAGTATATAAAAACTCTACTACCATAAAATAATAAATCTTATATCAAAATTTGTTAACTAAAATATTTAATTAGTATATAAAATATATGAAACTCTAAATATTGTAAAATATTCCTTCACAATAAAATTAATTAGAAACCCCTTCTTTTTATTAAATTTATTTGTCCTATTTTTAGTGAAAATGTATATTTTATCCTTAGATAGATAAAAACATTAAAATCTCAAAACAAAATAAGAATATCAAACTCTAAGACTAAGAAAGATTAACTTAAAAATTAAGGATAAAAATTAACTTAAATTATAAATTTAATAACATTCACACTTGATACAATTTTTTAGAAGGGTTTCTAGTTTCTATGAATTTGATAGTGTTCTTTGTTCTTATTAATTATTGAGTTTCTTTCCTTATATAATATTTCAGATACTTGATGAGATCCCAACACTTTTTAATTATATATTTAGAATATCAAGTTATTATAATATCTTCAGGTACTATTTAGAATATCATGTTATTATAATATCTTCTTGGGTACTAATTGTTTTCCGTTACGAGATTATTTAAAGTTGTTTGCTCCGTCAGCCAATAACCTCATGCTGTTCTTCATATATGGAAACCATGTTCCTATGTTTGCAATGGATGTTAATATTTTTTATGTTTTCTAGTTAAAGTTAAAGCATAGATAGTGGCTTTGCAGGCAGCCAATCAATTGGTTCTATTTCTTTTATTTTTCTTCGAATCTCTTTGGCAACTGTGGATACATGTGAGTTGTTTATCCAGCTAGGTGTAGGATGCTTATTGAGGGAGAGCAATTGCATAGGTGTCTGGAGGGAGAAGGTGTAGGTATAGGGGATAAGTAACCTCAATTACTACTACTGATAGGTGTGTGGGAGGAGGATATGACCCTATTACTCACGATACCCTTTCAAAATTACAAATACAAGACCTGTTGACAACTTTAGTGCAGAAAATAGTTTCTGATGGCCGGCATTTCTGATAGGACTAGATTTTCCATGTTTGTGAAGAATTTTTTACAAAGACAAAATACAAAAAGTTGGGCGAGCAAGATGGAGAGAGAAAAACTAGTGTTGAAGATTTCAATGAAAATATGATTGTGGAGATTTACAAGTCGTTAGGAATACAAGTATAGATCTTACCCAGGTAGAGCTCTTCTAGATCTAAGAGGCTTTAATCACACAACAATAATGGTTTAGCTTATTTAAAAATGTATTTAGGTGTTATTTCTATGTGGTTATGGGTAGTCTATATTTTATATGTACTTGTATTCATCATAGCTTCATTTCAAGGGATTTGGAAGGTTCCTAGAATTTAAGGTTACCAAGCGACGATTGAATTTGGACTGTGTTGGTAATAATGAATTTCCCTACTCTTTGTTTTTATATTTTTCACTTAAAAGATCACAAGGAATAGGGGTGTTCTTCCAAGGCCAGGGGACCCATTTTTCTCCTCATTTTTCTTCCCCCTATTCTCTTCTTCTTTATGTAAGGCTTTTATGATTATTGTCAAATTCAAATAATTTATAATATGTGTGTACATTAAAAAAATGAAATATTTTTTTAATAAGAATAATGTGTAAAGATACTGTAACTTAAGCAATGACAGTGCAAGAAGCAACTGTTAGAATATTAAAGATGAACTGGAGATAATTTCCCATCCACAACTTAACTGCTTGTTCCACCTCCCTTCTACGCATGTATGCACAACAGTTAACTAACAGTTAGAGATCAGTTAGTTCAAGTAGTTAACAATCAGTTAGTTAAGCAATTAGAAGATTAGTTAAGGATCAGTTTAGTTTCAGTTATTTTTGGATTCAAATTCTATATAAAGACGCCTTGGGTGCAGCGTTGTAAGCAAGGAAAATAGAAGATCAATAAAATTTCTTTTTCAAGAAATTGCAGTAGCAATCTGTTTATTTTCTTGTTTTCTTGATTTTTAAAGCTCTATTTTCTCCTTCAAATTGGTATTAGAGCCTGGTAAAGATTTGCGCAGCAGAAGCACAAGGAGAATCGTGCAGCAAAAGTCAAGAAAAACACAGGAGTGAAGCGCAGCAGTTGCAGTCCAACGCGTGAAGGAAGAGCACGCGACTGACATCGGCAACCAAACCGACGTCGGCACTATTTTTTATCAACATCGACAACCAACCGATGCCGGCAATATTTACCTGACCGACCTCGGCAGACCCACCGACGTCGGCGAATGTGTTCTGAAACAGTAAACCAGAATTTAGTCGCTTCAGCGATTGACATGGCAGCAAACAACAGTATCTCTCAGCCTCAAATTCCCATTTTTAATGGTAAGAATTATGATTTTTGGGCAATTAAGATGAAAATATTATTTTGCTCACAAGAAGTTTGGGATTTGGTAGAAAGTGGTATTGTAGAACCGCAGGACGAGGCAGCCCATCTGGCATTAACTCGAGCACAAAAGGAAGAACTTAAAGAGAACAGGAAAAAAGATGCAAAAGCCTTATTTCTAATCCAAAAGGCATTGGATGAATCAATTTTTTCCAGAGTTGTAGCAGCAACGAGATCCAGAGAGGCATGGAAACTCTTGGAGACTACCTATAAAGGTAATACAAAGGTAAAAATTGCTAAATTGCAATTTCTTAGGAGAAGTTTTGAAAATTTGCAAATGAATGAATCAGAATCTATAGTCCAGTTTATGGGTCAAGTGTTGAATATAGTGAATCAAATTAGATCTAATAGAGAAACAATCACGGATCAGAAGATTATAGAAAAAATACTCAGGAGTTTACCCAGTAAATTTGATGCAATAGTTGTAGCTATTGAGGAAACCAAATATTTGGAACAGTTATCAGTAGATGAATTAATGGGTTCTTTGTTAACACATGAATCCAGAATGAATAGGAATAACACTTCTCTTGAGAATGCTTTCAAGTCACATGTATCATTTGGCAAAGGAAGAGCAAGGTCAAACTTTAAAAGAAGAGGCAGATGCAGAACTGGAAGGAACAATCCAGATCAAGGTGAACACAGTAATTAAAACTACAACAGTAGAGGACGTGGCAACAATCACTTCCATCACAGTTCACAGAGGTTTGATAAATCTAATATTCAATGTTATTATTGCAAAAAATATGGACATTATGCAAGTGACTACAAAAGGAAACAAGGATATGTGGACAAGCAGAATGCTAATTACACAGGTGAATCTAGTTCTAATCCAGGTGAATCTAGTTCTAATCCTGGAAGCTTATTTCTTACTTGTAATGTTACTCAAGAAAAAGCTAGAGATATTTGGTTCTTAGATAGTGGATGCAGTAATCATATGACAGGTAATAAATAATTTTTTGCTATTCTTGATGATTCTGTAAAATCTGAAGTGACATTAAGAAATGATATCAAAATGGATGTAATGGGTAAAGGAGTAATAAATATTTTGGCAAAGAATGGTGAAAGAAGGTTTATATCTGATGTTTATTTTGTACCTGGACTAAAGCATAATATTATGAGTGTTGTTAGTATAGAAAGGTTACAGAGTATCATTTATGGATAATGTTTGCACAATACTGGACAAGTTTCCAAGTGACAGGTTGATAGGAAAAGTGGAGATGACCAAGAATCGGATGTTCCCTCTTCGAATTCAGTGCATCCAAGGAGAAGACGAAGCCCACTTCAAAACCATGCATCTAGATCAATCATGGTTATGGCACTTAAAGTATGGACATTTACATTTTGGAGGTTTAAATTTGTTATAGAAGAAAAATATGGTGAAGGGATTACCACCAATAGAACAGCCAGGAAGTTCATGTGACAGTTGTATTCTGGAAAAACATCATAGAGAGAGCTTTCCAGTAGGAGCCTCATATAGAGCTAAGGTAATATTGGAGCTAGTCCATAGTGATTTATGTGGACCAATGCAAACTCCATCATTTGGAGGTAGTACTTACTTTCTAACCTTCATTGATGACTTTAGCAGAAAGACATGGATTTATTTTCTCAAAAATAAGTCTAAAGCCTTTGGAAAATTTAAAGAATTCAAGGCTATAGTTGAAAAGCAGAGTGGCTGTTATATCAAGGTACTTAGATCAGATAGAGGAGGTGAATATATGTCTAATGAATTTCAAGATTTTTGCAGATATCATGGCAATTGACTACAAGGTACACACCACAATAGAATGGTGTAGTAGAAAGAAAGAATAGAACAATCATGGAGATGGCAAGAAGCATGTTGAAAGCCAAACACTTGTCAAATGAATATTGGGCAGAAGTAGTAGCATGTGCAGTATATATTCTGAATAGAAACCCAACAAAGAGTGTTAGAGATCGAATTCCACAAGAAGCATGGAGTGGTAAGAAACATAGTGTACATCATTTCATAATTTTTGGTTGTATTGCGTATTCTCTTATACCATCTAAATTGAGAATAAAACTTGATGATAGAGGTGAGAAATGCATTTTTATTGGCTATAGTGAAGAATCAAAGGCTGATAAGTTATATAACCCTATTTCAAAGCAAGTGATTATTAGCAGAGATGTTGAATTTAAGGAAGAAGAAGCATGGGATGGTAGCACCATCACAATTGGAGCACCAATTCCACAAATTGAAGAAGAATCTGAAGAACAAAATTTTCAAGGAGATCAATTCTCTCCACAAGCAAGAGCAAGCACTCCAATAAGAACACCTAGGAGGTTTGAACAAGGTGAATCATCTAGTCATGCATGTCACCCTACTCCAAACTCACAAGTAAGTGATGAATCAGATCCAACTCTTGCTACTTTAAGATCAAGATTGAAAGGTAATAAAATGAGAAATTTGAATGAGATTTATAATCAAGAAGAGAAATTACATTTGGTTTCAAATTTTGCTCTTTTCACTCATGATCCTATGTATTATGAAGAAGCAGTTAATAAGGAACATTGGATAAAAGCAATGGATGAAGAGATGAATGCCATTGAAAGAAATTAGACATGGGATCTAAAAAATCTACCTGAAGGTAAGGATTGTATAGGAGTCAAATGGGTCTATAAGACTAAATTTGATGCAGATGGAAATGTTGAAAAGCACAAGGCAAGGTTAGTATCAAAAGGTTTTGCACAAGAACATGGAATTGACTATAATGAAGCATTTGCTCCAGTTGCTAGACTGGATACTATTAGAATGGTTTTATCAATAGCTTCTCAAAATAATTGGTATGTATATCAAATGGATGTAAAATCAGCTTTCTTGAATGGTTTTCTAGATGAAGTGTATGTAAAACAACCACTAGGTTATGAAGTGCAAGGACATGAAGAAAAAGTATACAGATTGAAGAAGGCCCTTTATGGTCTCAAGCAAGCACCAAGAGCATGGTATTGTAGGATTGATTCATATATGACAAACAATGGATTCAGCAGAAGTAATAGTGAGCCTACTTTGTACACAAAAATCAACAAAGAAGGTCAGATTTTGATTGTGTGTTTGTATGTTGATGATTTGATTTTTACTGGAAATTTGTCTGTAGACACATTTAAATCAGCAATGAAAAAAGAATTTGAAATGACAGATTTGGGATTAATGAAGTACTTTTTGGGCATAGAAGTTGTACAATCAGAGAAGGGAATTTTTATTTGTCAAACTAAATATGCAAAGGATGTGTTAAGGAGGTTTAAGATGCTAAATTGTAAACCAACACCTACACCAGTTGCTACAGGAACCAAACTTAGCAAAGAAGACCAAGGGTCTAGTGTTGATTCTACAACATTCAAAAGACTAGTTGGTAGTTTGATGTATCTTACAGCTACTAGACCAGATATCATGTATGGGGTTAGTTTAATATCAAGATTCATGGAGTCACCGAAAGACTCACATTGGCAAGTTGGGAAAAATATATTGAGATATGTGGCAGAAACTATAGAATATGGAATTTTATATTCCACAACTAACGATTTTAGTTTGATTGGTTTTACTGATAGTGATTTTGCAGGTAGCATTGATGATAGGAAGAGTACTTTTGGACATGCCTTTCTTTTAGTCACTGGTGTGGTCACATGGGCATCCAAAAAGCAACCTATAGTGACACTTTCATCAGCTGAAGCAGAGTATGTAGCAGCCACATCAGCAGCATGTCAAGCAACTTGGATGAGAAGAATATTGAAAGATTGATTACAAGCACAGAAGGAGTCTACACCAATCTTTTGTGACAACAAATCAGCAATCACATTATCAAAAAATCATGTTTTTCACAAGAGGAGCAAGCACATTGATAAAAGATTTCACTTTATCAGAGAGTTAGTGAACAATGGATAAATCCATCTGGAATTCTGCAGATCTGAAGATCAATTGGTAGATATATTCACAAAGGCATTAGCAAAGGAGACCTTTGATTATTTAAGACAAAGGTAGAAATTAAGGGGGAGTGTTAGAAAACTAAAGATGAACTGGAGATAATTTCTCCATCCACAACTTAACTGCTTGTTCCACCTCCCTCCTATGCATGCATGCACAACAGTTAACTGACAGTTAGAGATCAGTTAGTTCAAGTAGTTAACAATCAGTTAGTTAAACAGTTAGAAGATTAGTTAAGGATCAGTTAAGTAATCAGTTTAGTTTCAGTTATTTTTGGATTCAAATTATATATAAAGATGCCTTGGGCACATCATTGTAAGCAAGGAAAATAGAAGATCAATAAAATCTATTTTTCAAGAAATTGCAATAGCAATCTATTTGTTTTCTTGTTTTCTTGATTTTTAAAGCTTTGTTTTCTCCTTCAGCAACGATTTGTTATCTTGAGCCTCCTCAGTATTTTGTGTGTTGGCATGATAAGTGTATATCAATGTAGCTACATAAAAGTTCTTTAAAATTATTTTCTTTTGCTTTTCCATTTCGCCATCTAGTTTCAGAGCTTTACGTTCTTTGCGGTAGGCCAACAATGTGATTTTATGATACACAACCACAACCATTACGGATTCCTGAAGACACATGACCAATTAAGTATTTACAAACAAGCCACACTTAAAAAATGCACACTCTGGATTCGTGATGAAACTTTAAAAATTTATTACCAGATAAACCTGAGGGAATCTTGAGTAGTCAAAGAAAGATTTAGAAAAAATCTGATATCATGTTGACTCTGGTAAGTGAAGTGGAGTATTATCTACCACTCAGAGAGGGTGCCTATGCACATCATAGTTTATGTGTTTAACATCACAGCTTGGTATTTAACAGAGTTCCTCCTTTACATCCTACTATACAGCCACTATGTGAGTTATGCCCTTGTGTACTTGTGAAATTCGGCCTTTTCTAAAATTAATTACAATCTATTTATTATGTGTATTGAATTCATTTTTAATCACAACAGGCACATTAATGAACAATGAATCTATCTATGATCGCCTTGATAACTTTTGATTTTTTCATTCGTATTTAATTATTACTTATTTAATAAATTGATCTTCATAACACCATTCAATTTAAGACCATAACAAACATTACATATATTTACCATGGGTAGCAGAGTAACGTGTTTTCATGTTGAGATAGTGAGCAGGTGATTGTGCTTAACGAATGATGTTTGTCATGAAAAGGAAAAGACAAGGGCATGCAATTATTGTTACAAGTGCCTGCAAAACCTTCGGTAGAAGGATTAGAAATCAATTATAGGAACTAGGGAAAACTTTAAAGGACTAGGCTTTGTTGGTTATGTAGTCACAACAACATATCAATGAGGAAAATAATGAGCAGAGTAGTTTGGATGTGCCTGCAAGAGCAATTTATGTAGGAAGTGAATAACCTTCTCCTTTGCTTCATCAATAAGCAGTTGCAATGCACAGATTAAGTCAGTCACTATCGAATGCCCATGCATTCCCTTACAACAACATTGTGGTTAATAAATTAGGCCAACATCTAGCCATTTCCATAGGGAACAAACATTTAAATTTTTTGCTCCTTTGCTTCATCAATAAGCAGTTTCAATGCCCAGAGTAAGTCAGTCACTATGGAATTCCCACGTGTTCCTTATAAAAACATCATCGTTAGTGAATTGGGATGACATCTAGCCATTTCCACAGGGAATAAACATGAAAATTTTCATCTTCAATCCCTCATCCAGGTATAAATATTCTGGTTTTCTCTCCTTTTTCCATGGACAAAAAAACCCTATAAAATTTAAATATTTTAAAATTTTAGGGCAAAATTCAAATCCAAAATAATACAGGTACTATGGCCACTATTTATTTATGAATTCAAATAGGGTATTTGAAGAAAAGAAAAGAAACTAGTCAGTGTTTATTGGGATTAAACAATCTCGTATTACCATACAGGAAAAAACTATGCATTTTCTAACATCATTGAAACCATGTCTTTGAGGGGCATCATAACAGGGTAGAAATTTGAAGAGCCATGTAGGGGCACTTCTGCCTTTGAAGGAAGTTCTTGGTTTTTGGTTACAAGTGCTGATTGATTTTTGAAGCATTTATTACATGTGTTACTACTGCTTACATGCTATTATGTCAATTGCAATATTTTCTGATTATGTAAATAGTTAATAACACTTCACAACTGCAACTAAAATTTTATTTATATTATGCAAATGATTATTGGTTGTAAGTGTTGATTGATTTTATGATCATTGATTACATTTTGGTTATGCAAATGAATTTTTGTTACATGCGCTGAGTTTTGTTACTGTCATATAGTATAAAATTTACATACTACTGTGTTAACTACCCTGCCAGCTCCAGTTATCAGGTACTTAAGCCGCTCCACAGCACTTGTTCTTAATGTGTTCATAAATAGTTGAAAAATTATAATGTCACAAATACATATTTTAAAATCAATCTAAAAAATATACATTCAAATATTTAAAAAAATTTATGTACATCAATTAACAATATCAACATAAAATAATGTAAATCATTTAAGCCCGAAAATATTTTAATAAATTTAATACTTCTCAAAGTAAAATCAAAATGATTTAAATATTAAATTATAAAAATATTAAAAGAATACACTTTTTTAAAATTAATATTTTAAAATAATCAAAATAAATATTTAATTAGCAAGAGGCTTATACAGTGGGGTGAAGCCCCGAGACTCATTTCACAAGAGACAAAATAAATAATATGTTGTTCTCCCCCATTCAAATGTTGACATGTGGTTTGTTGTTGTGTGTTTTCAGGTTTGAGTTGAGCTTGCTGCATTTCACATGATAGAGCGTCTGGCTTCTTATATAAATCATGATTTTTTTGCAAGCCAAAGTCCAGCAGTGCTAACCAATTAGCAATACTCCTTGTGATGTACCATAATGTTTTAGAGAGACTTATATAATTGAGTACATAAATCTTACTCTTGTTGTTATAAAGATCAATGGTGATTTGAATTGTTTTTTTTTCCCATTCAATTGTTAGTAGGCATAGTAAACCTGTAAGATGTTGTTAACGTGGAAATTTAAATTTGATTGAAATTAAAATTGAAAAGATATGATGAATAAAAAACCAAAATCCTAATTTTGTTTTTCTAAAAGTGATGTTTAATTTTTGTATAAGGATAAGGAAGACATCAATTAATATATCAAAAATGCTGCATCACTCGACTAATAAGAAATAAAAACAAAAACTCCTTCCTAATGAATGTAATAGTGCCCACTGAACACCATTGAAGTAAATATAGCTTCCCACATAAATAAGAATAACAAGTAAAGAGCTTGGCCAAAAATAATATTATATGATGAAGATCTCGTTAAATCAAAAACATCTCCATACACTAAAAGATCTAAATCAATCTATATAAATTATAAATGTTGAATAACAGCTAAAAACCATAACCCTTCTGCCCAGTGGAGAAATAAATGTTGCAGGTTATATAATAAAAGAGAAAAAAGGAAATGCATTTACCGGATGGATCAAATATGTCAACACCAGCACCAAAAACATCAGCAGGTACATTATGCCCTAGTCAATAGCAGTCTCAACAACACATGCATTCCATTAATCTTGTCCAATGCTCATACAGTCTGTGGATTTCTCTATGAAAATCTATAAGGTTGGTTCTGGTGGTGCCATTCAGAACACATGGTTGTCGGATTTTGATCCACCTATGCTTCCTACAAACTGGTTTGTTTCTAGATATCTAGAACTGCAAGGCAGCATGGTCAGGCATTCTATATGATCCTCTATCATTATTATTGCCCACGAGGTGTTCTATTTTGATTTCATATCAGGCAATAGTAGAAACTGTCCGAAACATAATATGCATGCATTTAGGCATATCAATAAGTATGCCAGTTATGAGGGTGATGGCACCAAGCACGGCATTGATGAATGCAAGACTAGAACTCTGTTGTTTCATCTTCGTATGAAATGTGAAAGATGCTAGCTTTGTGCCTGCATATCCTATACAGATTAAATGTTACTAGAGTGATAATATTGACTTCAAGGAGTAAATTGTTACAGACACTCATCTGTGTATTCATGGAAATTAACCATATTTTATTTTATAATAAAATAAAATGCTCTTTGTACATGCTTGTCTCAACATATTGAAGTCCGGCTCAAAATTTAGCCTTACACTAAACTCTAAACATATTCTTTGCATCTCCCATCGCCATTCTCATCACTCGCATCCCTTTGTTGTCCTGCCTTCGATCGCTCATCTTCCTTTGCACATGTTCTTGATATGCAGAATCAGTAAAATTCAATCCATTTATAGAGGAAATAAGTTGAATTGGGATGTTTTTGTTGTTTTCGTATGCCATGCATCAGATATGAAGAGTGAAATAGACGCATGGATGTTTACTATGTCGTGATCTTGCCACCAAACTCATGTTTTACATGGAATAACCCATGTTGCATATCTCTAAAATAAGACTAAATATATAAAATTAAATTTATCTAAAATTTATTTCAGTAAAAGACACCACTCAAGACTTAATTTGACATGGAATTTACTTAAAAAAAGACGACATTAAGTATTTTGTTTGACATAGTATGTAACCTTATTTTGGTATTTTAAAAATATTTATAATAAAATAGTTTTATAGTATAAAATATTATTAGCATATATAATTTATTAAAGAATAATATTTTAAATTAATATTATATAATTTATAATTTCTATGATTTTTTTATGTTTAGTCTTTGTTAGTTTTGAGTTTATTTGAAGAATTGATGACCAACTTAACAATGATTTATTGTCATATTTGTTAAATGATTTGAAATTTCAGTTTAGAGAATTATTTGAAAAATTACTACTAGCGGAACACAATTAAATTTTTTTAACATCCCAAAGATCAAATGCTCACCTTTAAACTTGATGCAAAGTCATCACTTTTGAATTTCTTCATATCACCTTATTATGATCACTTTCAGTCATCTATTAAATTCCTTACTATATCATGTGCATATAGATTGAGATTTATATCCAATATTTTTCAAAAAAAAAAAGTAGATGTTTATTGGGTAGTCTTTATACTCGATGCATTAGTGATCTATCATGGTGGTTGATAGAAGTCCTCGATTTTCTTCAACCCTTATAATAATGTATGGTATCATATGACCCACCAACCCACATGAAAGATATTTACTCAAAATCTCACTTGAACTAAACCCAATGAAAGGTTGTCTTCCCCTCTGTTGAGCAAACTACACTCTATCATTACCCTTGCTTATATTTAATTCATCTACCTTTACAACTGCAGCCTTGCCTATCAAAAAATAATGCTATTACTTACACCAAAATAAATTAAAATTAATTTAATGATAATGCATGGATAAAACAACTAAATGTTTAACCTAAATCAAAGTTATGAGTTGTAATGTTCCCTTTTGAGGAGTAATCAAAAGAGCCCATTTAGCCTATATAATTCTCATAGGCTAATTTTGGGATATCAGGGAATGAATTAAATTAATTAATTTAAATTTTTCCAATAAAATACATTTTTATGGATAAATTTATTTTAACTAATTCATAAAGTAACTTAAATGATTTTTAAAAAGAAATATTAAAAAGTTACTTTATTAATGAATTTAATGATTTTTTTTTAAAAGTTTGATGTGTCGCTTCTCATACTAATAAAAAATATATATATTCAAGTGAATTCATCTTTTACATAATTATTTACTTTTGTTATTGGCTATTTATCATTCTAAAAATGGAAAATGGTTTTTTGTTAAAAATTATCATTCTGTTATCATTGTTTATTTTCTCAAAGTGTTTCATGCAATTTTAAAATGGTTATTTCTACTTGGATGAAGTAAAAAATGTGGAAACATCTTCATCAAAGATCTAGAATGGAAGGAGACTAAATACATGGTGATAAAATAGATTGTTTTTGGATATCAAATGTACAAGCATAGACCAAAAAATGGAAAATTGTATAAATACAATAATTAAAAAAAGTAATATATAGATTTGTATAGAAATTTGATGTGGCAATTGAATATCATGTTAATTTTGTTATCAAATTTGAAGCTTTGCATAATGCTTTCACTCCTCTCCTCATCTGCTCTAAACTAAATTTATAGATTTCTAAGTAGAATGTTCTTTCTAGATTATTCCTCCTCTTGCTCTATATGCATTCTTGCCGACTTTAAATTTCCACCTGGTGTGTTCTATCCAAATGTTGCCTCTTCAATGTCCTTTGCGTGAACACAGACCATTTGTACCATATCTTCCAACTACCAACCATTCAACATATCACGAGTTGTCTACAAAACCCTAATGACATTATGATTCATAATGTTTATTGCATTGTATAGTAGACACTTTTAAATTGGGTTTGCTTGAAAATAATTATATATTATATAATACTTAATATCCAGCTTCCTTGCACCTTCGAGGCAACTACTAGTATATTTACAAACTAACAATGATTTATAAATTTAATTTTTTTTGTCAAATGACTATATCTACACTTTTATACCATAAAATCCTCTAATTTTGTGGTCTAATTAATATTTATTTGATATTAAATATTACAATAATATGAGATGTGATTTCATGGAAGAATGGTTGTATATTAATATTTATACTAAATGAAAAATATATTAATAATTTGAAAATATAATTATTCAATTTTTACTGGTTTTGATATGCATGTTCAATACCATTGATGCAAATTATTGTAGGTTGATAAGCCATTGGTACATGCCCATCAAATTCTTTAATGACTGTATAAAATCTTACTATTCTAGGATGGCCTCTTCATTCAATTCAAAACTCCTCCCACTCATATATTTATCACTCTAAAGATCCATTTTATTGGGTACCACATAAGACCTTGAGATGTTCTTTGTACAAAAAAATTAAATACTTTTGTGTGAAAGGTCCATTTTTCCTAGGCATGTTAGAAAAAATTTGCCACTCGAATGAGGACTTCTATGGAGATTTAACTTTGATAGTATTTCCATCCACATCTTCAGTTGTAGATGTCACCCGTTCAGTGTTGTAATTGACATAGTTCCTCTTCAAATGGTTTTTGATTGCTTGGATTATGTCTACCAAAGATAAAAATTCATGGAGCCCATCTCCATTTCCATCTACTGGTGGACATTTTCCCTCTTTTGATCCATCACATTTTGGCTCCTCGTGCTTTGGAAAATAATGCAACCTCTTCTTTAGTCCCCCAATAATACATGAAAAGAATAAATGAAGCCTTAAAAATTATGGGTGTAGGAATATTTGATGTATCAGCTTCCTTAGAAATTAATACAGTAAATTTCTTATCAATTTCTCCATTAATCAACATTTGAGATAGGTGGGTTGCAACTTTCCTTTCCAAGCAGCACAAGTTCACCCCGACACTTGGTTTCCATGCTCATCCACACTGTCTCTATCTCTTATATGGTTTATTATAATTTATATTGAAATGAGTATGTTATTTTTCTACATTAATTTATAAATATAAAACATTATTTTTTATTTTATTTATAATATTTAATATGTAATATAATATATTTTTTAGAACAAATTATTAATAATTTTTAATAAATGATAATAAGAGATTAAAATTTTGAGTGTAAGTTTTATTAAAATATTAATAATAGTTTAATATATAATTAAATATAATATATTAATAATATATATATATATATATATATATATATATATATATATATATATATATATATATATATATATATATATATTAAAATTTTATGAAGTGAACTAGTGTAATTTGGTAGTTGTACCTCATTCGAATCCTATCACCATTGATTCCATCTCATATTTTATGCATAAAACATTAAGAAAAATAATTTTATATTTTCAGTGGAGGTGATGATAAAAAAATGAGGATATGTGTTCCTTATTATGGTGTGATAATGTGATGTGCAAGGAGGTGAGTTAGGTGGAGATGGTGAATGGAAATCATATCCTACACTAGACTTGAGTTTAGGGCAGCAGTTGAATTTACATGACTTGGACCCATTACAAAAGGGTACACAATTTTTAGCATCATAGGGTGTAATCACCTAAAAGTTGTATTTGGATGCTAAGAGTGTTTTTTGAGATAACCTATTCCTATCTTAGTCCTAGACCTATCCTAGAGCCTTTATCACATTTTTCAACCATTATTTAGAGCATAAACATATCCTGCTAGTCCAAACATAGTCCCAAAATAGCATTTCTAGACCCCAACCCATTGTGCCCAACAGTCTATTAGTTAGAATTTAGTACCATATTAAGGACACTAAATCTAGATAGTGCTAGTTTCCCCAACTTGGTGACAGTGTCCCTTTCCCTAACTCTCCTAAATAGATAAATTTATAAATGTGTGCCCCTCCTAAGGTTGGCCTAAGTAAATTCTATTATTTGCACAATCTACAAATCTCTATAAATAAAAACTATTTGACCTCTATTGAGTAGATGCAAAATTCTATCTAAATAAAAAACAAGTTGAGAAAAATTAGTCTATTCGATCCCTATTCTACCCTACTTGTGTATATTACCATCTACAACAATTATAAGCCTAGATTTCAAAGATTATCAATCTCAAGCACACTCAAGGCATTTAACACCACTCTCATTATAGCATTCACTTGCACTTACACCAAAAAGTAGGTGGGATAACTACATCAAGCTTGATCCCTCCTTAGAGTATTAGTATGTAGGCAACTCTCTTCATAGTGGGGTGTTGAGAATGTCCAGTCTATCTTACTAACGAACACATATTTTTAGATCATTCCATACTTACAAGGAGGTTAAGATTTTCACACTGAATCATATTTTCTAATCACAATACAAATTTCTAGAGTTCATGGACATATGAACAAAGCCCATAAACACAAGCATAAGTGTTCCCATAAAATAGGAATAATCCTACAAAGAGGACAATAGTGTTATTTTGAGGACACTATAGCAAAATGGTGATACTATCCTAATGGGGCACTACTATCTAGTGAGTAATCAAACTTAGAGACCCTATTGATGACACTCATACCTATCCATAACCCAATTTTTAGAACCTAGATCTTCCATGATAATCACTTTCTAGATAAGTCTTTATTTATGCATATTTATTATTATTTTTAGAAAGTCAAAAGAATTTAAAATCCATAAAAAATAAGTGGTTAATTATTATATATTATTTAATTGATTTAGACATCTTAACCCTTTAATCTAACTTAGGATTTACTATGTAAAACTCTAAAAGGTTAAATCATTTGGTGAACCTGACTTACTTCGAATATTGTTCCAAACCCTAGTTTGTATTAATCTAAATTTTTATGTAATAAATCAGGGCTACATACTTCTAATTTTCTAATTTTTTTAGACAACCTAGCTAATTAAGTCAATTTCATAAATTAGGGTTTCAATTTCTTTGAATGTAATTTAAATTGGTGCAAAGAAACCTTAAATTCAAAAAATCCTAACCCTAGACACACATAGGGTTTGTATCCTTTTTCTATATATACTCAAATCTTATTTCTAAAATATCATATTTATTACCATATCTTATTTTTACAATCTTTCTTAGATTAATATTCTTAAAAGGTTCAAAATATACAAAACATGGTTTCCTAACTTCCAACCTATAATGGAAGAATTTAACAAAATATTTGATGAAATTGATAAGCAATAATTAAAATATTTTGTGTCTAAACATACGAATATATAAGATGATTTCATCAATATTCTTCAGTAACAACTCCCAAAAATAAATAATGGACAATCTTCAACTCCCCTAGTTAATAATTTTATCACACCTCCAGTGAGGCCAACTCAACTAGCTCACATAACATAACCTAAGATTTTTATTCAATAACTATCAGTGACAACTATATGCACCTAAATTTAATCACCTCATTACCATCGATAATATGCCTATTAATCTACACTAATTATGCTAATATTATTTATTCTAATTCATCCTGCTAATTAATCCCCCAGTCTAAGTTATTTATTCAATAGCCCCCTTCAATAATTTTCTATTTTATTACCCTTAGTCTAATGACCCTCTTTCATTAATTCCTCTTAACCCCTATTATCCTGATCTAATCCTAGTTATTAATTATTTGTAAATTTTAAATTCCCATAATCTCACCTAACCACCTACTAGCATACTCCCTAGTCTTTCCTACACCCCTAGTCCCTAATCTTCACCTAATCCCTATCTAATTCTATCCCTAATCCCAATTAAATCCTAAAGAGAATTATAGAACTCTCCAAATCTAAAATTATCTCTAACCTAGCCCTCCTATCTAGAAACCTCTAACTTTATAGGTTTCCAAGGAATTTTAAATTTCTTGGATAATTTATAGCCCTTGGATTTTCTCACCCAAATTTACATTTCAACCCTTGATCTTCCCTCCATAATCTATATAACTAAGACTCCTCCACATAAGATCATCTCCAAATTCTATATAAATCCATGCAAACTAATCATCTAACAATTAAGCTTGTGAATAAGCCATGCCAAATCCATAATCAAGCATCCATTATAAAAATCCAACATCATGCCATCACTATGCCAAAAATATGAGTCTACATGCAATCAATCATCTATATGAACATCATAGAAGGAGGTTAGATGAAACAAGGATTTTGGTAAGCTTTATATCATTATGATTTGTTTCTAGAATCCTTCCTAATAGGTAGTTTAATTTTTACGTTGAATTAGTTATTTTAATTCATATAGAGCTCAAAATCCTACTACATTTTGTTGACCATGGTGGGACCTCTTTCTCCCAATTAATCCATTTTTATTTTTATCTATGTTTTTGTTAACTTGTATGGCCAATTGGATCAAATAAATCTTGAAAATTTTGAAATTTTGTGTGTACAAGTTACAGTCATGACATTGTCTAAGATAGTCATAATATTACCCCCATGAGTCATAGTTTTGGCTTAACTATCTACTTAACCACTAATCATTTGCTTGACTGTGTAGCTTTTTGCTCTATGACAATATTGTGACTCATGATTAGTGATATTGTCAAGCGAGTTATGATTTTTCTTATCTTAGTTATGATATTACTTAACATTGTTAACAATCTATTTTGTAGGTTTTTAACCTTGGACAAAACCTTAACTCTCCTAGTGTTGACTTTGTCCTATAAATTATGATATTGAGGTCGATAGTCATGGTATTATATCACTCCATAAATCATTAATAGATAACCTCTATTTATTAATTTATAAGGTATATTTTGGCATGATATGTTCTTTCAAAATATTTTGACATCAATGTAGTCCTCCATTTAATATTTTTGAGGATTTTCATTTTAAACGCATATCTATTAAACTAACCCTAATTTTTCTATCAAAATTTTGCCTTTATGTGGTTTTTGTGTGGACTGTGTGCTTTACAAGGTTAATAGGAAGGCCAAGGTAGAGGCTATAAATTGAAGACAAAAACCAAACATAGGCCTCACCCTTTTGCCTATCTATGACAAAATTATAAGTATTGACATTTTTAGAGTTGCGATATCATTTAGGTAATTTATGATATTGTCAGTATAAGTCAAAATTTTGTAGTCTTAACATAATTTTGTCATTATGACCACTAATTATCATTTTAGATCCTATAAAGTAGATTTGGGATTGAATCTAACTGAAATCACTCTTTTAAAACTCTATATTATGCCCAATTTTTTATCAATATATCATTTTAGTATCTTTTTTTAATATATTATGAACATCCATTTGTAGTTCATTATGGTCATTTATAAATAGGCATTCTAGACATGTGAACAATATGTCAGAACCTTATAAGTTTTTGTCTACATCTAACATTTAAAATCTGGGATTTTTATCATTTATAATAATATTGCAAGTTTTGAGTCATTCATAGTAGTGACTTTGTTGTCTCCAGTCACAGTTTTGTAGCTTATCACAAAACCATAATTTTTTATATATAGTTAATAGAAATATTGTCTATTTCAATCACAAATTTATCTAAAAAATCATGGTTTTATAACTAACCATCATGAATAAGCTAATTAAGATAATATCAAAACTCATAATCTATGGTTTTGTCCCCCCAATTACGATTTTGCACTATGTACTTGTGATTTTGCATTAATTTTTTTTCATTTTGAAGAACATTTTTTTAGTAATTTTTCATGAATTTTAATTCACTTTGATCCTCCTGTCAATCCTATACCATAAATTTTTTGAGGCTCTACCCCTTAACCCTATAAGGGGTGTTTCCCCTTGACCATGTTAGGGGCTACTGCCCCCAGACCCCCACATCATGTCTCGCTCACCCCAAAGAAATTATAGAGCCAAACCATGATTTTTTAGGGTGTTTTATTAAGGCACATTTGACTAACATCTTGTTTCTTGTAGGGGTTATTTTTTATTATTAACATTATCTTTTTATAGGTCATATTTTAGGTCTAACATTTTATTTTATAGGTTTCCCCTAAAGATTATCAACCAAAAAAATAATCCTTATCTTGGATGTTATTTATTTTTGAGTGCGACCTAAACTACTAAATATGTGCTTGCAGCCCACTTGTCAAACACTCCTTCTAGCAATTTGCAAATCATTTTTCATTTTAATCATTTTTGTCTTGTATATATCATTTTAATCATCTTATTATTCATATATATTGTATTCTTGTATATTGTTGACTTTGATTCTTGTATATAGATCACATGTCTTAATTTAATTAGTAAATTAATCTTTTTGTTTGCTTGTCTATTTCCTAAGGCTACAATTGGTATATGCTCTCTCCCTTGCATCCTTATGACAATTCTTGGGAGATAAAAAAACCACCTATAAACCCCTTCCCTTTTTATTTTCTAGAGGTTTAGTGACATGGATTTCATCACCTTACACTACCCAAACTCTATTTTTTGACATAATCTAAATATTAGGATAGCTATCACTACGTCCTAAGCAAAATTCCCTAGAAAGGGTTATATGGAGTGAGGGGTGATTAAGAACCAAGACCTAGGATAATAAAATAGCATATAAAATGGACTTGGGCTCCAATGTACCATCACATTTATTAGGGATGCATCTAGAGGCCTTATGTATACATAGAATAGGACCTTTCAACCATAATAGGTGCACCGCTATAGGATTTAGTATCAACTCTGAAGTAGACATCAAGCACGAGTGGGGTTGAGAGGGTTTGGTCAATATCGTAATGGTTCACCAACATATAACCCCACCAATGAAACCATTGGATGGTGAGGACATTAGGTTACAAACCCATCAGTTTACTAATCATAGCTTGTATTTTTCTTACTTAGCTATGTGTTGTGTTAGATATGTGATTTTTTTGAGTTGAGTTAGCCTTCACTAGAACCTATACACACCTATCTAAGTCTTTACATAATCCATATTCCTATATATACATGCCTCATTATTTTATCATCACATTTTGTACATCCTTATCCCATTGTCCTTTTTTATATATCATTACCTCACTCTCAACCTTACATATTATCTTTTGACACATATCATACCATCTCCCATCACCACTATGTTATAATATCTTCCCAGTTTAACCATATCTTCCCTATCATTCACATATCCTAGTCATCATCTTGTATATCCTTGGCTTACCCTCTTGTGCATATATTTTTGTATATCCCTCTATTCACATCTTATCACTAGATCTACCCATCAGTGATCATCCCCCATCACCCACATACATTGATGATTACCTTGTATATCCTTGTATTACTCTATTTTATATATCTTTATTCTCTTATATATCATTATAGTCATATCCTATCTTGGACTCACTAATCATTCATCATCCCTCTATCATATCCTAATCACATCTCATCATCCATATATTATCTTACATCCACTCTATCCCTCATCATTTGTATTGACCTTGTTCTCACCAACCATCTAGTTTGACCTCATCCTAACCTTATCTTAGTTATCTATTTAGGTCACATACATGTCTAAATCATCCTCATTCCATTCATTTTATCCCTTATCATTTCAACATCACCTATCATCATATTTTTCCTTATCCCATCGTCCTAATCATCTTCATCACATAGTCATTCCATCTTGAGTAAATTAATTTAAGGCCTTGAGTTAATCCTCCTATTACCTATCCATATCATCCCATCATCCTAGTCCACTATCATTTGCTCAGACCTCATACCCGAGTAAATATCCTACTAGCATCTTGTCACTTTATCAGTTTAAATATAACAACCCATCAATTATCAACCCTATCTAGTCATATCATCCTTGCCTATTCATAACTAGCACCCATCATATTATCATCTTTCTAGTTTGAATCAAGGCACCCTTTATAATCCTCAATATTTTTTCTATCTTGACTACTAGGCATTGTTGATAGGTCATTAGCACCTATTAAACTATCGGTCTAAAATATGATCATAGTCTTCAATCCATTAAGTCTATCCCATCCTCATCATCATCCATCCTACTACCTCATCCCTTCAACCTTTCTTTATTCAAAAATCCCTTAGTCTACCTCCACATCAACCCCCTTCATCATCCATCTTTGTCTACCCTCATGGATATGATCCCAGTTATTATAGACCAATACATCCTAGCCAACAAGGATGAAGTCCTTTAATGGGAACTAGAGTTAGGTGTTCACCTACCCTCAAACTTGATCCTATTCACCCCAAATCACCATCTTATAGCCCCAAAAAATTAGTCTTAGCCTTCCTTGATGTGGTTACCCTAATCAATCAATACATTGTAGAGAATAAATATGAATTCCTTTTGTGGCTATGGAAGATGGGTGCTTGCTTTCCAAATGATTTTGACCCCATAATCCTAAACTCACCTCCTAAAATAGTCCACCATCAACCCTTATCCCATTACCCTCCACCATCCATTGACCCTATTCGAAACCCCTTGGCCCCAACTCATACCCATCCATAGTCAAATCCTCCATCTACTAATCATAATCCATTATCGCTCCCTCATCCTTTATCGCCCACCACCATGAAGTTGGATCCTACTCTCATATACCAATACATATTTGCCTATAAAGATGAGATCCTCTTGAAGTTCATTATGATAGGTATACCACTTCTTAAATGTGTTGACCCACTTCAACTTATTGTACCTCCAGTATAAACCCCTTCATATCCCCCATTCACTAGTCATTGCCAACCATCTACCCCTTCCCCTAATAGCAAAGGGAATCCAATCTTGCACACCTCATCTACCACCAAATCATCCACCTAGTCATGTCAATATTCATCTGATTATAATTCAAATGCTTTAACATCTAAATCACATAGTGAAGTGGGTCCTTCTACTCCCCTTCCTATATCCTTGGAAATTATTTTCCAACAACTAGTCACTACCAACATGATGGTATATCCACCCATAAGACATATTTATCCCACCAATCCTAAGCTATCATGGTATAAAGAAAACTAATATTGTCTCTATCATCAAACTTGGGAGCATTCCATTAAATGATGTCAAAAATTTTGAAACTATGTCTAAGACCTCATCGACAATGGTGACATAGTAATCGAGTAGGAACTAGATGAATTTTTCTCTTTGGGTGAACAAGAAGAGGAATGCCAAGATTATATTCTCGATCATGATCAATCCCTTTCCCTTCTAAGCCAAGGTCAAGACATCCTATATATCCTCCATGATCCCCCCATCTTTGACCCCCCATCCATTCAAAGTAAGTTTTGCCCCATAAGCCTAGTCCTCCCATACCTAATTATTCCTTCCATGGACCTATCTTTTCTCAATACATTTTCCCTTCATCATCTTCCTCTCACCCATTATACCTAAAACCCCATGTTAAGAGGAGAATCATGGACAATCAATCTTGTACTCACAATATTACATCATATACATCAAAGTTAGTATTAGATCTAGAACAAGTTTTATCTACATCTAGATCATGTTATAGACCATCATCTGAGTCAGATTACTCATCATAATCATCATCCCTTATTGATATTACAATAGATGGTGATAATTCCTAATATTTTGAAGATCCCACTCAGGATGATGACATCATAACCAAGTTCTTAAAGGCTTTATTTTATTTTTTGAGTGGATCTGAACCTATCTTAGAGACATGTATTAGTGTTCCTTTAGAGATTCTTGAGGATAGTTTCTCCAATGTTGATTCTAGGGCATGTTAAACCTATCTAAGAGGCATGTATTAGTGATCTTTGGTCCTTATGACCTTTATGTACCTATTTTCCTAATCTAAACCCCTTTTGATAGTTTACATGACTAGGTTGACTGGATCAAACTTGTATTCTTATTGGTGAAACTCATTTAGGGTCCAGGTTGGCTCTTGGCCAACCTATCCTGTGACCTAGATATTTTTTGTCAATAACGATACTAGGTCGACTGGGTCAACCTTCTCAACCAAAACTTTCAAATGGGATTAGGGTTAAATCTACCTATTTACATAAGATCATTTTTCCATTATTTAGAGAAGAGAAAAAGAAGTAAGATCTATTGTGTATTTGATTATCCACCATTCTACTTGAGGAACAAGCTTAGGGTTTTATACTTTCTTTGAAGATATAGATCTTATATTATGGATAAGTATTTTGGATGTATTGATAGGTTATGTATCTTATATTATATGAATCCTTATCATCCTTACATACCACAACAACCTCTTGTGAATTACCTTGGCCAAGGGAGAGATTGAGGTTCAGTGGGTTTGTCTTCAAAGGTAAGTATTCCTAACTCTGTTCCTTCTTTGTAAGAGTAGATATATATGAATTTGCACTTGTCTTCCATGCATTAGGATTTTTTATACATTGACATGAGTATATGTCTCTTATACATGTTTAATTTTTTTATTTATTACCCCTCACTTTGTGCCATAAGCTTTGGTGAGCACTAGATTAGATTTTTACTTTACTTGTTATTAGTTTAGTGAATATGAAAAAATAATACTTAGTTAGGGTTATTACATAGTTTTGCTTGAATGGAGGCTTTAGAACCCTCCCTAGTGATATTATTATGGTAAAATATCCCTTAATTAGGTCTAGTGGATCTATATTAGTCATGTCCCTGATTATCTAATGTATCCCCAATCGAAAGTGTAAGTAGGATCTATCTTCTTCGAGATATGATTGATTTGTAGATCTCATCCACTTCTGATTGCATACATTCTGGTGAGCCTAATGTGAGTTTAACCCTTGTAGTTTTTATTTCACATTTCTAATTTTTATAATTGTATTTATTATTTTTCTATATTTATGATATTAGGTTGACAGGACCAGTATAATTTCTAACTTTTATGCATAGGTTTAACACATAGTCATATAAAAAATGACTCTATTATTTTTATTTGGGTCTTCATCAAATATAGGTTATTGGATTGAATAGGTCAACACAATACTCTTATTCACTTTCAAATAACAAACTAGGTCAAATAGGTCAACATAGTATTATAAATAGCTTCTAGATAATAAACTAGGTTGACTAGGCTGGTATAGTCATCTTAACATGCTTCAAAAAATAAGTAATTGTAGAACTAGGTCGACCCAATCGACATAGTCAGTAGAAATTGAAAACAACATTCAAGACACTTCAAAATAAATTTCATAGTTCTCAACTTATTCTGACCCGCCAAGGTTCCTTTCTCTCTCTCTATCAATCTATTTCTTCCTTACAATTCTATTTTGCAAAGTTTGCAATCTTCAAAATTACAATCATACAACAAACTAGGTCAGCTTGGTTGACCTAGTTATATACTATGTCTTCTATCTGAAAGACTAGGTCAACTTGGTCGACTTAGTTCTTAAATACTCTTGATTTTGTAATATAATAGCAACACTATTGACTCTATTATGTAATTTTTTTATAATGATCTTGATATTCAATATATGCATAAATACCCTTAAGGTAGGGAAACACCATATAATACTCCTTTAGGAAGGAATAACTCCACAATGTCTCTTCGAGGGGACAACCTCCAATATCCTCTTACAATAGAAGACTCAATTCTTACTTGATATCTTTACCATGATAATCATCTCCTATATATATATATATATACATCTATCTAACCCATGGATGGATAACCTCCTAATCCCAATGTAGGCCGACCATTACCCAATATACTACTTCCACAAGTTACTCTATTATCCTAATATATTGTACCCATATAACTAACTAAGGGGATGTGTGCCACATGTCGGCATCTCCATCAACCCATATACATCAATACATCATATCCCTAAGTATATAGCATTCCTTCCCTCCTTGACATGTTTCATCCCCAAAACATAAGAAGAAACCAAATAATGAGTGTGCTTCAAATCATTGCACACTTGTCTCCAATCTTGATCATCTAGCCATCCATATGTGATCTTGTCAAGTGATAACTCTCCAAGCTTGTTTACAAATTTTATTGTGCTCCTCTGATTTCAATCATGATCATAATTATACTACTTTGGTGTCCAAGCATAATTATTCCTCTTCTTATTCCATGTACCATATTCCACTGCGCTACTCTGATTCCAACCATGACCATAATAGGTATTCTTCCATGCATAGTCATAGTGTTTTACCCATTCATTCCACGTGCCATAGTATTTTTTCATTGGATTCCATGCATATACATAATGATTGGAAATTTTATTTCTTGTATAGACAAAATTATTGTTGTTATGACACTTCCTCACCTGGTTCCATGATTGTTTCCTCTCATGATGATGTGGGTGTCTATATACCTCAACCTTTTCCAATACTTTGACATTATCCACCTTTGCTTCTACCTCTTCCACCTTTTCCTTCTTTGTCTCTTGAGTAGATGAATTGTTCATTTGTAGTGTGTCTTTATCTATATCATCTGAATCTTCATCATGATCTCCATCACCTATTTTAATCTCATCCTTATGATCTACCTGGATTGTTATTGGTGCCCTTTTCACTATGATATCTTGAAAAGTGATCTTTTTCTTATACCAAAACTTCATGAATTTTTTTTGAACATTGATATTCATTATTCCCAAAGTCTCTAAGCATGGATATCCAAGAACTATATCCATATCATCTATATCCAAAGCATAAAAATATGAATGCAAAACATATTTTTCCATAATGAGCTTCAGATCTTCAAACATTGTAATATTCTTACCATCTACTTGAACCTCCTTGATATTATTTTCTTGAACATGTAGATTCTTAGCCACATTCATGTTAATGAAGTTATACTTGCTGGTAGGGTTTATGGACACAACTACCTTCTTCTTTTGAATGTATCCATGAAATTTAAAAATTGACTTAGATTTCTTTGGAGCCAAATTATTTGAACCCTTCTTTTATTCTTCTTCTTCTTCTTCTTCTACTTCTTCTTCTATTGCTTCTTCTACTTCTTCTTCTTGTTCTTCTGATGATTCTTCTATTTCTTCTTCTTTTTCTACTTCTTCTTCTTCTACTGCTTCTTCTTTTTCTACTTCTTGTTTTATATCCCAACGATCAAAAAAGATTTTTTCCATTTCTGTCTATGAAGAAAACCTTTTTGTACAGCTCAATTGATCAAACCAATGTAGTGCAGGCCTAGACAAAAAAGGAAGTAATCATCTTTGCCCAAAAGTTTTTCTAAAATGATTCTCCAAAAGGATCCATCATTCTTTAGCATCAATATCATCTTCCCCTGAAAATGTTTTTAACTCCATGATCCACAAATAAATTAGGGTTCATGAAACCCTAAAATGTCGAAATTGATCCATAAAATCACAATAAATCACTCCAAAAAACTCAAAAAAATATGAAATTTTGATTGTACTTCTCTTAAATCTGCTTACATATCCATTAAAAATTTCGAATAAAAATTCCCTACATTTTGGAAGATATAGAAAAATTATTATAAACCCTAAAATATCAATAACTCCCTCAAAACAAATCAAAAAATTTTGAAATTTTTACTACACTTCTATTATATTTTCTTACATCTTTAGTAAAAATTTCAAATAAAAATTCATTATATTTCATAATATATAGTGAAATTAGTGTTTCACTCCACACAAATTGCCCAAATTGAAGCTTTGATACCACTTGTAATGAGCTTGATATTCAATATATGCATAAATACCCTTAAGGTAGGGAAACACCATATAATACTCCTTTAGGAAGGAATAACTCCACAATGTCTCTTCGAGGGGACAACCTCCAATATCCTCTTATAATAGAAGACTCAATGCTTACTTGATATGTTTACCATGATATTCATCTCCTATATATATACATCTATCTAACCCATGGATAGGTAACCTCCTAATCCAATGTAGGCCGACCATTACCCAATGTACTACTTCCATAAGTTACTCTATTATCCTAATATTTTATACCCATATAACTAACTAAGGGGATGTGTGCCACATGTCAGCATCTCCATAAACTCATATATTATATCCCTAGGTACATAACAATTTTCATACACTGTCATTTGAACTGACTCTGTATTGTGTTTTAAATTGGGAATTAATAATTATGTGATAGTAATTAATTCACACTTTCACTTTTAATTATTTGCATGCTTAAAATAGATCACATAGTATAATTAGGTGTTTTTTCAATATACCATTTAGTTTCACTATTTTTCTCTTTCTTGCACACACTACCAAATCACATAATTTAAGATTGCATCTAAATATTTGTCTACCTAAAGCCTGCCTACTTATATTTCATCACCAAGGTGGAAACCAACTTGGTTTTTTGGCTAAGTATAAACACGTGGTTAATGGTATATATTATTAAATCACCCAACACCCTTATCATTTTAAGATTGTGAAGTGAGGTGGTAGGCCCCAATACCAAGCTAGTACCATTTCCAACACAAATCCATTTTAGCCTAAACATTTTGAAACCATCCCTAGATTGATTTCTATTAAGCTATTTTCAACCAACTTCACTATAACATGTAAAAATAAGACTTTATAATAATATCATTCAAGATGACCACTTAGTTAGAATTTGATTTTCAATTGATTTCTTTCTCTTTGGTCATTGTATGTTGTATTACAAAAACTTGCATTGCCCAGTGTTGGTGTAAGGTTTTGTGTTGTGTGCCTCAATTGGATCATTCTCATTAACCTAATTGATTGTGAATTTACTTCCATTTATTTCTTTAAAGTACATTGAATTTTTTTCCCTATTATCAATACATTATCATTCTATTCACCATACTTTCTTATAGACTATTTGTTTCCCATGTCTGCAATACTGAATCAACCCAGTCGACCTAGTACTCATTTCTTCCTTTTAGGTTACAGTATTGAGTTGATCGTATCAAATATATGTCCTTATAAATATATTTTATATCATAGGTTATAATACTAAGTCAACCTTATTGACTATATATCTATGTTAACTCAATTTTCAAACCTTGATTCTAGTATTAGGTCAACCCAATTGACTTTGTACTCTTATATATCCCTTTGTATCTCCTTGCTTTTGCATCAACTTTGCCTTTCCTAATCTCCTTCATTCATCATGAAATTCTTGTTTGAAGACAACACTGAGTTGAATTCAATGGATATGATGAGTCTTACCAACCCTAATAGGTTCTGTCATAAGTAACATGTGTCTTCTACCCTAGATGAAAGTAATATTCATATATCCACTCATACTACAAAATATGGGACCCTTCCTCATTCTTATTCACACCACAATCCTCTCTTCTCACTTGAATATCAACTAAAATTAGAGTATACACCTGAAATTCTCTTCTTCATCAATGAGTTTCCTCAACATCGAGGAAAGGATCCTTCTATTATCTACCATCTCATGATAAGTGGTCCAATTGAGGAACCCCATTCACTTTCTTTCACATTCTCACATAGATTTGGAGATATTATCTTATTTTCTTCTCAACCTCTTCCCTCTATTTTGACCCCTTTTCATATCATGACTTCTTCTTTTTTGACTTCCTCTACCTCCATGTCTAGTATTTCTACTAACATGGTTAGTTCCACATCTAGTGGGCCTCTTTTAAGACATACTTTTCTCAATTATTCCACTAGTGCATCATTTTCTACCCATGGTAATCATGCCTCTAGTGTTGCCTCTTCTCATCCATATATTATTCTATATTTCACCACACAATTAAATTATGCCACTAGTGCCTCACTTACTAAAAGTTCTTCTCAAGATCGTACCAACACCCATAGTGTAACCCAAGCCACTACTACCAACACTAATACTTAAAATAATAATTCAAATCAAACCCATCAGATCCTATTAAAAACTCTTAATCAAATGAATAATTTTTAAGCTAACAATACAAATAAATTGATGCAATGTAAAATCATCTTATCCATATTTAAACCCACCCTCAATAGATGCCATGGGGCATGCATCACCAAAATGTTCCCCCACCTACTCTTAGGGATTCCCATTATAATATTATCCATCAACCTCCCCTTTTTAATAATATAATAAAACATCTTCAAAATGATCCTCGTACTTCTCAAATTACTAATATCGATATAGGAGGTATCACCCCTACCATTTCTTACAATGGGTCAACTAATCTTACTCTTCATTTAAAAAAATTTAAAATTTTATATAAAGACGATCAAATTAAATACCTTTACCACTACCAATATATTAACCAAAACTCTTATGGGTGATTATTTAAATTGGTACAACCAACTCAAATCTCATTCTATTACTAGTTTGGAATATTTAGTTAATGCTCTAGTCTAAGAGTTCTAAACTAGTGATCTCCCTAAAAATACCTTGGCCCATTTTATCAATTGTAAGCAACTTGAGACCAAAACTGCACAAGATTTAATTAAACAATGGAAAACATTGTCCAATAAATTTAAACATAATATGGTAGATGATAATATTTTCCATCTCTTTACTAATGTTCTTTTTCCCAAGGTGTAATATGAGGTCTAGACTTTCTCTCCAAGTACTTTAGATGATGTTATTGACCAAGTTAATCATCAAGATTTCATTATGCATCAATTCAAAACATTCCAATCTTGTATGGATTCTTGCATGTTAATCAAGAATAATAATCATCATGCTACCAATGATGGTGTCACTGACTCTTATTATACCATTCACATTATTCAAGCTATTGTTCCTAACCAAACTTCAGAACAAGCTTCCCTTCCTAACCACATCACCAATCCTCATTTATCTTTAGCCAACAACATCAATGTTCATAAACCTTTATCATTAGAATAATTACAAAAATGTATCCCAAGGCCTCTACCTTAAGAACTTAATCCCACTCATCCCATGAAATCTTGGTATGATCCTAATAAATTTTGTTGATTTCACACTAGTTGGGATCATTTTCATGAGACCTGTAGGTAGCTTCATAATTTGGATATGTATTTCATTTTTGGTCCTAATTTTTACCATAATTATATCATTCATCAATCCCAATAATCATCTGACATTGCTTTCAAAGCTCATGAAACACAAATTAAATATCAAGCTTTGAATCAGGCTAATATTGATTTTTCCATCCATAAAGATCCTCTTCTAAATCACTAAGATACCCAATAAAAGCCTACACCTTAGACAAATAATGTTGATATTCTTCTTGACCCAACTCTTGAAGAGAACTTAGATAATATGACTAATATGTGAAGGGTGGTTGATTTTATTGATCTTCAACCCATCTACATAGCTCCATTCTCTTGCACATTTCATGTTATCCAAGATTCTTCTCCAACTCACTTAAACAAGTTGGGGCAAGATGACCTTATATATTTTGATGAACCAATTCTAACACCTCCATTAGATAACACTTTTCATATTATTTATACCATCCCTCCATCTTATTTACCCATCACCAATGATACTCAAACTTCTATCAACACTTCTACTAAAAATTCTGAAACCAAACCTACATTAATTGCTCCATCTTGTCAACATAATGTAAAAACTTGTCTTCCAATTAAACCTTATGCCTCTTATCAATATATATTCACATGTACTTTGGCTCCCCTTTCTAATGATCTCCTTCAACACTATGCATATCTTTCTAACAATCTTATTATGGGTTATGATGAGTGGGAACCTATAATAGAACTTACTAATATCCCATCTTAAATCCTATTTCTCAAACTTATGCGGACCTCTCCATGTCACCATAACTATCCTATACAGATTTTTTTTTAAATGAACATCCATCATCCTCCCCTAGAAGGATGTGAAGCCACCTTTTCTAGATCATAAGATATCATTTTAAAATGATGTGAAGAGATGCCCATACATTTTGATGAAATAATAGACACTTATCATTCCCTTAAATTCCCCATCACTTATATGATCCCCGATGAGATTATGATTCATGTGGATGATCCTTCTCTATTTTTCAATGTTTAAATTAGTGATAATCAAGTGAAATGTGCTTTGATTGATGAGGGTTATAGCACTTGTGTTGCCTCTATTGATTTTATCAAAACTCTTAGATATTTTGAATGAAAATTTAAATCCACACATAACAAATTTCAAGGCTATGATCAAAGGCAAATGTCTCATTTAGGTTGTGTGTGGATCCCCATTACCATCCCACCTATCATTGATCACATAAAGGTGATGATCTTCAACTTTCCTTTATCCTATAAGATTTTTCTTGGTAGGTCATGGACTCATTACATGAGTTCAATTACCTCTTTCGCTTGCCAATGTATCAAATTTCCTCATAATGGATCCATTTATTAGATTTAGGGTGACACTAACCCTTGGAATTTTGAACAATTTCAAGACCATGGTGTATTTAAGATTCTTACCCTTGAACCCTTACCAAGCATTCCATTTCATTAATCTCAATGATTTAACTTACCTATCAATTCCATCTGAGGTTACAATGGTCATCCCAAACTCATTATGAATATACCCCCTAACCTCTTAGGTTCCAATAGCAATGACCCTGAGAGATCAATCTCAAGATTAAAACTTATATCTCACCTCATCTCATCTCTCAGCTTCTTGATTCTCTACAACCTCATTCTCATCAACCACCATGTGATGACATCCCTATTGTCTTAACTAAGACTCAACATTCCATTCATCACACCACATCAAATGACAAGTTCATCCCTACCTATGTCATTGATCTTCATACACCTGATTATGATGATGTTTATACCTTAGATGATCCATTTGTAGGATGTGTATTTTAGGCCTAATATGTTGATATTATTCATTATTTTTCCTTTTTGATTTTTCCTTTTAGTATATCTTCTCATATTCCATCCTATATTTTTCCAAATATTAGTATTTTTTCTCTTTATCATAGGGTAAAGATGGTGTGAACACCTCCAACTTTTGAAGAACCTCATAAGAGTATGTTTATGGATCATGCTATGACTAGTCCCTATCACTTTTATAGATATCATGCCCCCTATAGCTTACTTATCCCTGAGATGTGTGTGATTTTCCTTCAACCTTCTATGGACCCTGCTCCTTTGGTAGATCCTAGTTTGGATCCCATTTTCACTCCCTCTATAGTTTAGTCTCTTCTTATTTCTAATCTTATCATTCCTTCAGTTGAGCCTTTTTCAATATCTCGACCAACCCCACCTTCTCTTGGTGATGGTTTTCTCCCTTTACCATAGTTCACTTCTTCATCTATTAAATGGGTTGATCAACCTTATTATGGCATTCATAAAGTTGTTAGTCACTAGACTAGAGATTGTTCCCTATACCATGTTCCCTCAGTTTTGGTTACACCTATTTTTGTGAGTGCACATACCAAGACTACTCATAGTAATATATGTTTCTTCCATGACACATATAACCATTCATCCATGCATTATTATAAGCTACAATAATATATCAACACTTTGCATCCCACCACTCCTTATCTCTTAGATAAGGATATACCTCCCCCAAAATTATTATCTGAGCATATTCCTAAGTATGGAGAGGTATATTATCTATGGCACACATCACATTGATCATTTCCACATCCTTTAGCAACATCTCAAGGATCACTCCTAACCATTCATACACCTTCTACCATTCCTACCATAGGTCATTATTGTAAGAATTCCCCCCTTATTCCCCCATAGTTCCACCTCTTATGGTCTATTTACCACCAACTATTCCTCCACCTATGAGTCCTACACCAATGGCCCCTTATCCACTGGTGATTTATCTCCCATACAATCCACTACTATGTATTCTCTTGATCATCACCTGCATGATAACCCTCATCATCATGATCCTTCAAGAATTCCTACATTTTTTATCAAGGAAATTTAACATGAAGTATTTTCTCAACTTTCACCAAAGATTAATGAGATCATTAGTTTTAGTTCACATTCAACTTCATAAAGACTTATTAGATGTTATGGATAATTTTTTCAAAAATATATATCAATACTTATGAGAACATGCATGGTGTTCTTACATTTTCATTTGGATTAGACATATGCTCCAACTTTATCTTTATCTATTTTTATATCATTTGACATTGTTTCAAATTCTTGTCTATCTCACATGGTGACTTTAGTTTCACACTTTATATTGCTTATGTTGTCATTATGTTCTCATATGTATTTATTTTTCCTAATTACATTATTTTATTATTGATTTCATTTATTATGATTTCCATTTTCATTTTCATGTTTTTTCTCTATCTTATCTCTATAAACATAGATAATTGGTATTGTGACTTGGTTATATAAACCTTTCTCCCTTTAGTCATTCCTTTTTTACCATGTGATCAGTTAGCAAAAAATTCACCTCATTATAATCTCTTTTTATTGGTCCACTTGGGATCTTCCTTTTATTCCTTTTTGTAAACTAATCATACACATGGTTGAGACTTGATGTCAATATGTTCTCATATGGATTTCTTTTTCCTCATTACATATTTCTTATGATGTCATTATGTTTTCATGTGGATTTTTTTTCCTCGTTACATTATTTTTGTATTGAGTTCATTTATTATGACTCCCATTTCCTTTTTCATGAATTTTTGCTATCTTATCTCTATAAACACATATGATTATTATTGTGAATTGGTTATATAAACCTTGTTCCCTTTATTCATTCCTTTTTTACCATGTAATCAGTTAGTAAAAAATTCACCTCATTATAATCTCTTTTTACTAGTCCACTTGGGATCTCCCTTTTATTCCCCTTTATTCCCTTTTGAAAACTAATCATACACATGTTTGATACTTGAGATAACATGTTGGTTCATAGTTAAGCCTAAGTATTCAAGTTAGTCTTGTCTTTGGATGGTTAGCTTTTTTTTGCCAAATCATAAAGCTCATTCATGAGTATCATTATATCTCTCATGATTGGTCATTCCAAGTCTGTATGGAGAAGGAATCTTAAAATCCTTAAAAACATTCAAAATCAATAACATTTAACAAAAAGCAATAATCTAAAAGGCAATATTAGTCAAATCAGACTAAAAGATGTCATTATAAACACATATCCTTCATATAAATCTCAATCTCCACATATGGCCTCACAATAGATCCAAGGTCCATTGGGATGTGGTAAGCTAGTATATTAGAAAAGGAGAATTTAAAAAACCTTTTAGTATTACCTACTTTCTCATGCAAGTACCCAATCTTCGTAGTAGACCAATGGCTCCATAAGGGGTCCTAAGGAATGGGAAATATATTGTGGGAAGGTATATCCATTTTAATTTTCTTATTCAAAAATAACCCACATGAGTTGATATTAGTAGCACAGTTATTTGCCTACACAACCTTGTGTCTATAGCAAACAGGTATCCTCTATATATTGATGGTCACTAGTCACTTAGTGTCTTCTCATATCCTTAGTGCACCTCATGTATTCTAAGGTCTTCTCATTTTATTCCTATGTTATGCTTATTACATGCCCTTTTTCACTCCCTACAATCCTAATATTTCCCCTTGAGAAATAATATTTTGTTCATTGATCACTCCCCTAGGGATTCCATTTGTGAGTTGCATTGTAAGACCATGGATAGGTCCTAGCCTTCCTCACAAATAACCGATTTTTCACAATTACCATTTCAAACATCCCCTTCTACCATTTTTCACATTATTTCCACTTCATTGGTGTTCCCTTCTCGAGTTGTAGTGTAATAAAATGGAAAGGAACTTACCTTCCTCACAAAATTTTCCAATATTCAAGTCACAAAGAAATTACATGTCAAATATGAGATAAGATGTGATTGATTATGAGTTACACATCATTGACATGCTTCCCATCATGATTTAGTATATTTTATGCCTAATTCATTATATTTTACTTTTTATTCTTATTTTTTAATTGCATGTAAGAATCCAACCATTTTTTTTGAGTTTTTCATACTTCCCACCTTGAATTAGTGTGATTAATTTAAGACCATCTTTGTCAATTTTATTTATATTTTATACTTCCCAATGTGATTTAGTATGATTGATTGACTTAATTGATTTATTTTTATACCATTTCTCTTTTATGTGCTTTCCATTTTATTACATTATTTTCATACTTCCCAACATGATTTAGTGTGATTTTACTTGTTTTAAATTTGGTGTCAATCTTTCTCATGGTTTAAAAATAAATTTTTACCCATTTTATTTACCACTCTATGGTTTATTATAATTAGTCATTTTTTTTATTACACATTTCCCAATGTGAAATATTATGTAGTATATTTGCTCTTGATTAATTATACCTTACCAAATCTCTTTTTGCATATTTCTTTGTAACCATGCATGTGTCCTAGATAATGGTAGAAAAGAAAACACAACACATATATTTCCTATAGAATATACAAAAGCAACAAAATACATGTGCTAGAAATAAATATATCCATGCATCCACAACCATAACCATAATATAAACACATAAGATCAACATCCAATTGTCAAAATAATATATATAATGTGTTTTTATATAAAATATAAAAATACATCACTCGAGCTCTAAGACTAGGCTCTATCATGTTTATCTTGTGGCCTAGCCATGTTGCCCATAGATGATCCAAATAGTCCCCTCTAAATAGTACACTATAAAGAGGATGCATGAGATCTCAAGCATGCTCCTTATCCCTATGGGTTGGCCACCTAGGCCTATACCTATCCAAACTAAATAGTGGTATCCAAATGCATGGCTCTCTCTTAAGCCAAGGCCTACCATGCCTATGCCTCTCCCACTCCCACCCCTATCAATGGTTGTAGCCCATCTCTATACACCTATAGTCTCCTCATAGCCTCCCCTACTAATCTAAACTAGCCTGCCTAATCTATGGTAGATAGTACCATAGGTTCATCCAATGTGGTAGGGTTGTATTGCATTAGTGCCCCATTTAGAATATCATGGAGTGCTCCCCTCACTAGGGATCCCAATCTTTTATCCTCCTCATCCATAGGATCTACAAAATTCAAACTAGATAGTTGTTAGATCATAGCTATATCTCAAATTTTAGCTATCTACAATCTATCAAACAAATATTATACAGCTAGTATCTTATTTTTTAAGCTTAAACAAATTTTAACCATTTTTTACCTATCCTGATGTCATCAAACATTGTCTCCCTATTTACTCAAACATCAAACATGGTCTCTATATTATATCATCCTCTAAGTACCTCATCCATGGGATACCTCCTAATAAATTAAAACCTTAGGGTCATCACCCATGCCCCTCTCAAGCTTCACCTCAGTGGTGCCTTTATAAACTAGATCTACCTTGGGTTGACTAATCGGTCATCCTGGATGACAACCCTCTATGTTATCTCTCATTTATATCATCTCCTTCAGTGGTATGATCAAGGTAGTCATTACTCCTACTATGGTGTTAGATGTGGTACCTATGGCACTGCTACATCCACCTCCATGTCCTCTCT